>SMSQ01019405.1:12896-36396 GCA_019453375.1 Ctenoplectra terminalis | reverse complement strand
GGGGGGGGGGGGGGGGGGGGGGGGGGGAAGAGAGAAAAGAAAAAAGTGTTGATAGAAAAAACGATATGTTCCTCTTGATAATTAAAAAAAAGAAATTATTTTTTAATCATTAATAATTGAATCGAATAACCGATAAACACTCTATTCTTTGAGAAACGCATTATCCTATATGTATAACATTTTATTCTCATGCTTACCACCACCACCACCATTGTAACTGTCAACTTTACTTGCTTACTTATTGTTACAACATAAAGAAATAAAGCTAACAATGCTTGAAACTTAAAGTAATTTGGGGTAAAAGGTTGAGATGCGTTAAAAAAAAAAAAGAAAAAAAAAAAAAAAAAAAGGGCGGCGGGGGGTACCATAATATTGCTATCTTCCCCGATAATTTTCAACGTCAATACCTTTATCATAGAGTTTCACCTTACCTCTATTATGGAAACTCTTGGTGATGGTTCACGTGGTACCGACTTCTCCATTGTTATTAGCGGACTGTTGGAACCTGTAGAAGAATATTCTTTGTCTGTTTCGGTATCATTATCCGAATAATCTTTTTCATCCTCGATAGAAGATCTTTGCATATCCATATTTTCATGTAGTTTGCAGACAAAGCCACCTTTTTCACCGTACTCGAATAGATTTCCATCCAAATGTACTATTGATAACAGTAAAAATTATTAATTAATTTTATATTGAAAACAGCAACACACAAATAAGATGCACGTGATGTTACATTATTCACCTTGACAAAAAGCAGCACTGCAGAAGAAACAATGCGCGGATGTTCTACGACCACATTCCGTGCAATGATGCCAAGGACAGCTGAATCTTGAATCTGTATCATCAATGATCACACAAGCTTTATGGTACTTCTTATTGCATGTCTTTTGATCGCAAACGGCAAATTCTTCCAATTTTTCAATTTCTTGCCCGCAACTCCAGCATAGTACATGTTTCCTCGATCTAATTGTTTTACAATTACAATTGTTACAATTGTAATTGTTAAATCTGTTTTTTATTTTTTTTTTTTTTTTTCCTTTCAATTTATTTATTTAATAATATTATAATAAAAATAATTATAATTATAATTATTTTTATTATAATATTATTAAATAAATAAATTGAAAGGAAAAAAAAAAAAAAAAATTTATAATAAAAAAAAAAATTTAAAAAAAAAAAAAAAACAAAAAAAAAAAAATAAAAAACAGATTTAACAATTACAATTGTAACAATTGTAATTGTAAAACAATTAGATCGAGGAAACATGTACTATGCTGGAGTTGCGGGCAAGAAATTGAAAAATTGGAAGATTTTGCCTTTTGCGATTTAAAGATATGCTTTTTTTTTTTTTTTTTCCTTTCAATTTATTTATTTAATAATATTATAATAAAAATAATTATAATTATAATTATTTTTATTATAATATTATTAAATAAATAAATTGAAAGGAAAAAAAAAAAAAAAAAGAAAGAAAAAAAAAGTCGCATTGACAGAAATATTTCATCGTTCGAATTGAGTAAATTCGTATGCAATACAAGCGTTATTCGTGCCCTCGCTTACTTTCTTTGACGTTTCATTTTATCAATTTTTTCAATTTTTTTCTGCTGAATCGATGGTGTTGTTACTTGTGATTTCTGTACTTTTAAACCTATAAAACCGCTACAATTTGGCGCGCCGCACAAGCAGGGCTTCCGAGTTTCTCCGTCACAAGCTAAATTATAATTAAAAGTCAATTCTTCACCAGGCTCGATATCGCATAATGCAAACAGACCTATACGCGTATCTCCGTTTACTGTCCACTTTTGTGTCTCACAGTTTGGTGAACACGAATGGTCTGTAATAATTTGAAATATAAAAATATATTCGTTTTCTTTTCCATCTTGTTATTTACTAAAAGTAAAAAATACTCACTCATAAATCTACTCAGATTGCCTTTTGGTTCTGCGTCGATCGTTCTATTATTATCTATAGTTAAAAAATAAAAGTTCTCGTTCTTTAATTCCTTTTTTCTGTGTAATCTTCGTTTGTATTCAGCCTCATCTATAACTTCACCTACATATTCTATAACAAACTGTCCAGCTTTAATGGAATCCAAACTTCTAAGACCCCAACCACGTCCTACGGTATGAAACGGTTCCATAGCCGGATACTGTCTTCGTACAAAAGCCTGATTGTTACATTTGGGACCAGCTGGACAAATACCAGGACTACATTCAACTAGTAATATTCGATTGAGACAATCTGTTCCTGGTGCACATGGATTTTCCCATTCTCCGTCACAGTCACACGCGACGATACTTTCAACTTCAGCTGGCTTTACATTGCCAACCGGTTTGTTCACCTAGGAAACGGTGCGAATTATAACTTTATACGTTTTATCTTAATGAATATTGTATCTCAATTCATAACATAACGTATACCTTTAACTTAACATAAGATGGAGGTTTTAATCCTCGTGGTCCATGATCTTTAGCTGCAGCCCTTTCAATTTTTAAACGCTGATGAATCTCATTGGCTTCCTCTAATGCTTTGCGATATGTGTCATCTCTATTTTTTTTACCTATCGGTGGTTTTATATTTGCATCGCCATCTTGGTAAAGAAAAGCACGTCCTCTGTACATAGGAAGATTAAATTAAAGTTAATACCATTGGTATTATTCTTTTTAATATTTAGTCCGACGTAAACAACGATTAATTATCATTAAGTATCATACGAACCTATGAACCCAATGATAATTATTCGATCCCAAGAACATGACGCAAAATTTTCCAGGATTGTGAGGTATAGCTTCTATATTTTCAGGAATTTCATGAGGATAACAAATACGAGATGGCCACCAACGATAATTGCCAAGTTTGACCCAAACAACTTCTCCGTACAAAGGCAACCTGCCTGTTTCACAATCTTCGCAAATAAATGCACCATCCGGAGCATCGATTCCTAAAGTTATCGTTATGTATAATCGTACATACGAATAATACGTATTAAGTTATTTCTCAAGTTATCATCATTATCACTACTATTGCTTATGTTTCGACTACTTTTATTATCGTTATTGTTATTAAACTTTTATTAAACTCACTACTAGACTACTGGGTTTACATTGAAAATGGTTACCTAAACATTCGAGATGAAACGATGTTGGACATGTATCGCAACAAATAAGACTTCCGCCTCTTGTACATAAAAAACACCATGCCGCGTTCACTGGAGGTTGCGGTGCTTGATAATGTTTCGGACAAACTATTTGACTGCCGGTTAAGATCACCGAACCAGCTGGTAAACAAGACGTAGATGTATGATAGGACGAAGGACAACGAACGCACCGTGCCAATTTCTCGTTCGGAGCCCTCGAATGACTATCTTGAGGGTTGTCTGAACTGCATGTATGACATATATGATATGGACAAGTTAAACGGCCACCCTGCCAATGAGACTAAAAGAAGAATAACAATACTTATAAGTATGATATTTTAATTTCAACGTTACATAATTAAAATATTTATCATCGAGCATTACTTGTGGCCACGATTTCAAGCAAGACGAGTGGTAATGTTTTCCACAGGCTAATACAGAGCATCTTATCCTATCCCCTTCCCTTTCGTTACATATAAAGCAAGCAGGTGCTACGCCTGATAAGCAATCGATACACTTAAACAACTCGTCCTCTTGCTCTTCTGTTTTACCTAAGATTAAAAATACCATTTATTTTTATCGAACTTAACGTAACATATCAACTGTGTAACTGACAATTATATGTACCATTATTCTCATCTTCGTCAATATTACTTTGTTTAATCTCCTTTATATCACCGAGAATCTTATCATCAATTGTATTCTCATCGATAGAATGTTCTGGACTTGATTCTCCTGGTTTTACGCAAGAAAGATGAAAATACGAATAACAAGGACCTTTACATCTAGTTAATTTTCCTGTTTTTTCACATATTTGACAAACTTTTTCTTGCTTCATTCCTTTGAAAAGATTGTAAGGTCTATTTCTTTTCGTTTCTGAAACACTCATTTCTTCTTTTTCAACTTTAATTCTTGACTTTTTATTATCCTTGATATTTCCCTCGTCTATTTCTATTAATAAATCATCTTCATGATCAGATGAATTTTCTTTCGTACGAGTACCGGTAATGTCCGATGTTACATACGACCGATATTTTTTACGAAAGGAAGAATTCATAGTATCCCAAGTTTTCTTTAAATATTTTCTAATATCGTGTTCAGACGCATCCGGATATTCGTCTTCTAGCATATCTCTGTTTCGTTCGTAATAAACTTCAAAGACACCGTCCACATCCTCTTCAGTTCTAAATTCAACTTTTTGCATGATAGAAATTTCATCGTTGGAATCCCTTTGACTTAAAGGGGATAACGGAGGAGTATCCGAATTGAGTTTCGAATGATTTTTACCATTTTCAATGAATTTCAACATTTTTGGTTTTGCTCCATCCATTTTATCTTGCGATGATTTATCTAATTCGAATATCTGAAAAATAATTTAATACGAATATCTATGTAAGGACAACAACATATTTCGTGCAAATTTTATTTTACATGAAATATTTCGTTCGTATGCTTACATTATCTTGTTTAGCCCGTTTAAAGTCAGGTACATTTGAATCGCTCGAATGTTTTCTTTTATTAAGTTTATCCTTTTCATCCGTGGCTTTTGATGACTTATTTTTTATATTTTTTTCTTTCGGTTTAAAGACGAGAGCTCTATTATCATCGCTCATTGGTTGAACTTCCATTGCTTCTTCAATCGCACTTTCCCATTTCGATTTTATACCAGGCTTTACAACAAATGCTGCTGCATATTTTGCATCTCTCTTCTTAACTTCTGCAGTTATTGATTCTGATAATTTTTTAAAGTCTGCAAGATTTGTAAATGGAATCATAGAGTTTGATGAAACCCAACTGTGACGTCCTTTATCGCCAAAGTATTGGACATGTATCATTAGCGTTTGTGATCTGGCAGTAGCTGGTCAAACAAATATACATATATACATATATATATATATATACTTTTTATACTAATCGCACCAGTTACTCTAAAACTGCTACATATAAAATGTTAACAAAGAAAGTGAATAGGAAAGAATTTTCTACAAAAATCTTCACGTATAATATCACAAATTACATCGTTACATATAATATAAAACATTACGTTTTAGATACTTTTTCATAAATAATAACATCTAATATTTAACTGAAGATTCGATATTTTGTTTTAATGATAAGAAACAAAAAAAGAAGAAGAAAGAGGAGAGAAGAAGAAGAAGAAGAAAAAAAAAAAAAAAAAAAAAAAAAAAGAAAGAGGGAAGAAAAAAAAGAAAAAGAAAAAAAAAAAAAAAAAAAAAAAAAAAGAAAGAGGGAAGAAAAAAAAGAAAAAGAAAAAAAAAAAAAAAAAAAAAAAAAAAGAAAGAGGGAAGAAAAAAAAGAAAAAGAAAAAAAAAAAAAAAAAAAAAAAAAAAGAAAGAGGGAAGAAAAAAAAGAAAAAGAAAAAAAAAAAAAAAAAAAAAAATATATATATATTTATATAGCACTTTATGCACAACCTTTCTATAATAGTTTTAATAAATTTGTAAAAATGATTACCTCTTAATCTATGGTATACCATTAAAACTGGATCAAGCGTTATCACACAAGGCCAAAAAGGAAAATTCCCAACTCTGGCCCATGCTAATTGGCCTAACGTCCAATTGCACTGTATAGGCGAACCAACCAATTTTTGAGCAGTTTCCTCCATTGTGCTTAAACTAGTTGAAGAGTTACTCGTATCATCTATATCGTTAGCTATATTATTTTCATCTGTACTATCGTTACTACTATCGGGTGAATTTTGATATTTTCGATTCTTTGGCATTTTAGAGTTCTGCAAATCGCATAGATCAATGTTATATCAATCTAGAGAATATTTTTAATAATATATTTAATTGAAAGAAATATAATGATAAATACTGGGGGGGGGGGAGAGAGAGAGAGAGAGAGAGAGAGAGAGAGAGAGAGAGAGAGAAGGAGGAAGAAGAAAAAAAAGAAAGAAAAAAAAAACCAATTACTGAAGTATGGAGACATTGTGTGTGTGTGTGTGTGTGTATGTGTGCAAAGGTGAATAGATACACGTATAATACAAGTATCGATAAGCATAAATTATACACTAAAACATTAATGATTGCTACATATAGTACCATAGTTTGTTAAGAATGGTATTGATCTTTAATTGGAAAGATTGTAATTGATCTTAAAAGGCACAACATGCCTTTGGAGAACTGGCAACCTCATTTTTAGGAGACTTAAGTTTTATTGTTCTTCCATAGCGACTTCTACCAGGCGAAGTTTTGTTATAATTGACACTAAAATCCTTTTTGTCATTCTCAAAGTTGTTGCTCGTTGTGTCCAAGTTTCTGCCGCATTCGTCGAATCTTGATTCAACAAGAGTTATGCCCACCTTGTTATTCACTGTGTTGATAGTGCTCATTATTTTCTATCGAATTTAACATTTCCGTCTATTGAGAACAACGATAACTCGATATTGCGGAACCTCGTATATTTCTTCAGTGATTAACACAATGTAAACTTAATAACTGGTGTATAAAGGGCTCGCGTAGAGAAAACAATTTTCATTATTTCTGAAAATAGCTGCGATGGCCGATTTTCAAGGGCTACTTTATTTCTTAAAGAAACAACATGTGTTTTTTATCGATACACAAAAATCAACACGTACTCCATGTAAACTATTTACAAAATCAATTCGATGTATTGTAAACAATTTTCTTGATTAATATTAAGAAATTATAACTGAACCTCATGGACCTCTGAACAGGGACAGGACGCGTTTCCCGCGATTTCGGGTGATTCTCATAACCATGCTTAGTTTAATTTTTCACTATAGCTGACTATAAGTAACATATGGTGATTTTTGTTTTATCGGTTACTTAGATTTTCAACGTATCGGAAAGTTCTCATATTACTATAGTATGTATTAATGGTATTAATGGTATTAATGGTTACTTCATCCCTGTTCTATTAATTATTAATTAAATTATTTCTACATATATTTATTTTTTAAGCGGAAAACTGTATGTAAATTTATTATTTTATATAATTTGATTAAACAATAATGCGAAATATGTATATGTAGATGCATACGTATATGTACACACACATTATATATATATATATATATATATATACGTATACAGGAATGTATCGCACATTTAATTATATTTAATTATATTTTATTTCATTGAAAATTATAAACAAATTACACAACAGAAGGTATTCAATCTATATTGGGTGTCGGGACAAAAATAAACATATATTTTTATTTATTTGCAAAATCTAGCAATATAATGTTCTTTAGCGTTTATATCATTAATTTCATGCAATCCATTATGTTGCGCCGTACTTTTTAATTCCTCTACAAAGTTTTGTAAATTTTTATCTTGTAACTCCACCAAATACTTTTGCAGTTCCACTAACATGATTCCTTTTTTCTTGAGTAATGGTACAAGATTAGGTAACCGGTTAGTCATGTTATGAGCTATCCAAATCAAATCAAATCTGTTAATGTATTCCGTTTCATTTTTAAAAGTTTCTAAAGATGTCACTGGATGAAAGATTATCTGAAAGTATAATATTAATTATAGAAAAGAATGCGCATCCTTAAATTACTAGTTTTATGTAATATTTTATGACTCTTGAAAAAAAAATTTTTTTATAATACTTTATGATTTTTAACGTCTATCCAAGATATCTTGTTCTTTTTATATTTATTTATTCGTGTTTTCCATGATTCTTGCTCCATTTCTCTACTAGGAGTTTCAATTATCAATGTACCATTTAATACAGAGAAATCTCTACGCGATGCGATAACATTTTCACATATTGGTTCTTGAGTTCTAACTTCGTGTATGGATCGCATAATTTCTTGCTCGGCTACATCGGTTGCTCTATACTTACTATGTTATTAAATTTAATATTGTTGTATCAATGATATTACAATGAAACGTATAAATTTAGAATATATCTTACATATTGTTATTCTTTGTTTCCTGTAAATCCCAAGCAACGAAAGGACCGTTTGTGATATCTCCTAGATATCTATGATGTACGAACCCAGGTCCGTATCGCGTTACATTGTTTAATAATGTTGGATTACTTCTAACAGGTTCACCTTCCAACCAAGTAAATGCAATTCCGTTATTTCTCCAAAATCTGACATTAAAATAAGATAAAGTAAATTATAAAAATATGTCGATATAACAGTATTTTCAACAAATACATATTTTGTAATTTATAAACATACCTATATTCCTGTAACGTTAAATTTGAAGTACCTCTAGATTTTAATATCATGTGATAGTCCCAGTCGAAAACACCTTCTCGATAATCGTATCTTGTTTTCAATGATTTTCTAACTCTCTGATCCCAGTACTCCATAATAGGAATATTCTCACATGTTGCATGTTTCCAAAATCTTACGTGACATGTATGATTAACGAAACAAATTTATAAAATATAAAGACAATCTAAGTTTCAAGTTCCTTATATACACTCACTTAAAAATTGCTTCTAATCGATCTTTATCTTTATATTTGAAGGGTTCCAAACTTAACCAAGGACAATCAATTGTATTCGTTGGAACATCTGCCAATTGATTCGATGATTTTATCAAATACTTGGCTGTTGCAGGCCTCATTAGCGTATTTCCAAATATTTCTAAATAATATCGAGTTGCCTCTTGCAATCCTTTGATAAATTTCATTTTTTTAACGTTAAAAAGAAAAAAGGAATATTTTCTTTTTTTTCTATCGCAGAAACAATTACAGTGTACATACCTAGATTTGTTTCTAAACAAGTACTTAATAAAAGAATGGATCTAGCAACTTGTTCCAATGTTGATTCGATTACATTGTATACGATAATGCGATTAGGATATAAATAAGATGATGCTAATGTCTTTAAAATATGTCTTGCATCACCAGCACCTACAATTAATACCTCGAGATATTCACCTAGATTATTAGTTTCATGTTTATTAATTTCGAACTGTATGTCTAACGCAGGACTGTATCCCCACCACATATTACAACATTATTTTTTATATTTCACGTTCGATCTAAATTGACAAACCTTGAAATACTTTACAAATACCAATAATAAAATACCTAAATATTAATATTATCGTTACCGAGTAAAGATTTCAAGATACATTATTATTACCATAGCAACATCTATTCACGTACATTATTGTTTCTATATGGTGTAACACTGCAGAACAGTTTCAGTGGAATATCTCATATTTTTATCAAATAATTATCAGTTTATATTTATTCGATTCTTTATAGCTGTTTACCTAAGTTTTACTGAAATATTTGTCGAAAATAAATGCATGTACATATAAAACAATAGAGGAATGATACGTATTATATTAAAATAAAAAGTCACAGATTTGTATAATAAAATTATAAACGTGTTAGCGACAGTCGTATCATAGACTTATAAAACATTTATTTTATTCATATAATATAGATTCTGTGACACAGATAAAAATAACTCCCTTTCAAATCTTGCTTATGCAAGAATTCCTTATAAACATATTCACATTAATTCGATGCGCATGTTAGCTCATTTATCTCGTTTTTTTTGAGCTCGTTTATTACCGCACCGTTGTAAAATATCTGTAATAGGTCCTTTATGTTGAAATATAGCAACAAGTTGGGTACGTGCTTCATTCATTCCTTCACTAATTAAGCTACTACGTTGCATATTCCCTTTGATCAATTCATTTACACGTTCAAGACCGTCATCTTGTCTATTCCTGACGTTTTGTTGTGATTCAAGCATGGTTAATGTTGTTTTAAGTTTTTCATGTACCTACGAAAATTTCAATTAACGATACGATTATTATTATTATTATTATTATTATGAGAATTCAATTACGAGAAATATATATTTTACGTTAAACTAGAAGCTTACTTGCTTCTCAAGATCAGCAATATCTTCCATTTGTGCAGTAAGATGGTGTACTTTCCAACCATTTAATTTCTGTAGTACATGTTTCTGTTGAGCTATTTCCGCAACAGTAGGTCGTCTTTCCTCGCGAGGTCGAACCTCGCTTGGTCTTCTATAATGGTGAAGTCTACTGCCCCATCTATTCTTCCAAGAAGGCCCTATGAAATCAAGAATAATTACTTATCTTTAACTTTGTAACAATTCCAGTTATACAATATCTGCACAAACCCAATAAGCTAGGCGTTGGTCGTGTTCGTATTGCAACTGTTGATTGTTGTGTAGGAGATTTAATAACATCACACTGCATATTCAAAGTTTGTCTTTTCTCTGATAATTTTTCTTTCGGTTCCTCCTTAAACTCTTTTTTCATCCTTTCTTCTGTAATGAATTGCATTTCTTCTTCTGTACACCTTGACTCTGTTAATTCTACTCCGGTAAGTTGTTGTTTTCGAGGTTTTTTCCTCGGAGACATTTCTACTGTTGGATTTATAGTAATTCTGGATTGTTCTGGTTCCTCATCGAGTCCAGGCGATGATGTCGCTGAAACCGTAGTTGATCCTGAACTTTGACAACCTCCACCATCTTGATCTCCCCTCGGTGAACACGGTGGACTAGATGTTGTAACAGGTGGTAAAGATGCAAGTACAGGAACTAAATTTTTTGCCGTACCTAAAAGTTCCAAGTGATTTCATTAATTTTTGTACCAAATATAAAAACGTGAAACAAGAAAGGGAAAAAAAAAAAATCCTTACATGTACAATACGTGTACATATCTTTTAATTTGTTAGTTACCTTTGATAGGTGAATTGTCATGATCCCTTTTTCTAAGTATACTTGGTCTTGGAGATGCATTTGTTTTAGTATGCAATTCATCGTAGCCAGGTTCAACGAGTACCCTTACCGGAGTTTGACGATACTGAGTATATGTCCCTGAAAATATCATTACGTAATATTTACTCGATAAATATTGCTATTAACAATCGATAGAAATTACCTGTGGGTTCAAAAGAATAGTATGTAGCAGTATGTGACGGATGCAAATATTGACCTTGAACCGATTGAGCAGGCGTTGCATTTGTGTTATTATTTGCATTACTGGTTGAAGAAACTCGAAATCCAGATTGTTGAGTGGGTTTAATTTGTACAGTTTGTCCAATATTTTGTGCCTGTACTGGTTTAACAGGTGCTGATGTAATTCTTGCAGGTGCTAAAGGTAAAGAATGCAAAGACATTCCAGTAATTCTAGCAACAGTAGTCGATGCAGGTTGTGATATTCTTGTTGTATTTGATGTACTTGCTGTTGTAGCAATTACACGCGACACTGTATTAAGACTTGACAAAGAGGTTACTGTTTGTACAACACGGGGTGTTGTTTGTGATTGCGATTGCGATTGCGATTGCGGTTGTTGCTGCTGTTGTTGTTGTTGCTGCTGCTGCTGCTGCTGTTGTTGTTGTTGTTGTTGTTGTTGTATCTATAATATGATCAATTCTCTTCAATATTTGATGCACTAATAAAATGTGTTCGAAGTTACGGTACGCAATAAAGTATCTTTATACCTACTTGCGGAGAAGGGATTACAATTCGACTAACGGTACCGGTTGATGGAGTAGGAACAGTGTTAATCGATAATTGTCTTCCAATTGTTGGTTGAACAGTGACCGAAGCTGAAGCAGTTACTCTATTTGCAGTTCCAACTACGGGTGTTGATACGGCTATGCGATTTACTATACCCGCAGTATTTATAGGTCTATTTGACTGATTAGGCTACAATTTTAATTCAGAATAAATCTTATTTATCAATTTTATTGAACTATTCAATTGATCAATTAATCACTAAAACGAATTAGTTTACTTGAATAGTTTGAGTCGAGGATCTGCCAGGTTGTGTAGTTTGTGATATATTTGATACTTGAGGAGCAGATGTTCTGCTTTGTGAAATTGGTAATCTTGTAATACTATTGTTTGTTTGAAGAACAGGTGCTATTAATCTGGACGGAGTGCCAGGAACCCCAGTGACCATAGTGGCTTGAACAGACCTTCCTTGGCCTGTAGGTGTAATTAGACGAGACTGTTGACTGGTATACACCGAGGGTGGCCTTGAAATTCGATTGACCGGAGGTGTTGTATGCCTTTGTGGTTGCGCGTATACAACTGATGTTGTTTTAGGTTGCCATTGTGGATTTGAAATAGTTGTATTTATTCTAAAAGTTATAAACAGTGGTATCAATTTATATGGTATTTATTTTTATCGTGTGCACGAGTAGCGATATTAAATACTTAAAATAAATTCTATATATCTGCAATGTTAATTAAAATGTTTAATATTTAATTATGTATTTAGAAGATATTTGTATAATTTTGAAATATGAAATATTCACATATATGTACCCCGATCTTGTTATAGGTATAGTTTGTCCTGTATTTGCTCTAACAATAGGAGTAGCCACTGTAGACCTTGGAGCAGAAATATTAGCAACTGCAGCTGGCCCACGTGGCACGTGATACGTTGCTGGCATACTTGTAACCTGTTGCGTTTGTTGCAATAGCTGCTGAGCTTGTGGTTGATTTTGACGCTCCACCGTATTTAACATACCTGGAGATATTATCCTTACTGTAGAGCCAACAGAACAGATCTGTGGAAATATAATCAAGTGCCTGTTATAATTTTTGTTACATTTTACACACACACACACATATATATATATATATATATATATATATATATATATAATAAACATCTTTGAACACGAGTAAGAAGTCTTTTCTTTACCGATGTAGTTATTTTGTTTGTTTCTGAAGTTGAAGTAGTGCCAGAGGGAACTACAGGTTTCATTACAGGTAATTTTGGATTTGTATCCATTGATATCGATTTTCCTACAAGACTAGTAGGTGTTCCTACCGATCCGACTATGGTCTGTGTAGATTGAATATTTTGTAAATTGCTTTGAACAGCACTTTGCACATTTTGCATACTTTGCATAGTAGTTAAATTCTGGACTATGCTTTGTACAGTTGTTTCTGATACACATTTATCACCGCCACTGTCGACTGAACTTAACGTTGTATTCATGACTGTATCTCTGAAAATGATTTTATTTTAACAAGGTATCGTATAATAATATATATCCATTAGTAGAACTATTTTATATAAAGATTCATCTATCTCCAGATTTTGCATTTTTATCTTTATCTCTCATTTTTTGAAATTTATATAAGTTAAAGGTTATTATATTGTGAAAGAAAAGAAAAAAAAGAAAAGAAAAAAAAGAAAAAAAAGTAAAAAACAAAAAAAATTTGTTCAATAAACTAAAAGATTACTTAATTTTATAATAACTTTACACTAAGTATGATAATAACAATAAAGATATCAACAATGCTATGACAACTGTAACATTGATAAATAAAACAATGTTCTTCGTTATAAAAAACAATACAGTTTTGTCTTTGAAATTGACAGTAATCAGTATTTTCTGCGGTTATCGTAATAAACGTATTCATACCTTTATAAAAACGTAACACTTCAATACCATTACCGATTTATTGAAACGTGCACATATGGCATTTTCAAAATACTCCTGTTTCATTGATATTTCGGGAAAAAAAACATTTTATAATCTAAATAGCACTTTTCTCATCACTACAGAAGTTTATAGCGCCTAATGTAAGCATAGTGCAGGGCAGGTAAATTGTTACCAGGAAAATAAATGTTCTACGCGATCGTTACATTCCCCGCTTCATAGGAACATTTCATTTAGGTTCTAAGAATCGAATTATTACTTCGATACAATATAATTTGATGAAACAACATAACAACATAAATAACTATTAAAATTCAAATAAATACATAAATAAATAACAACAACTAACATAAATAACAACAACAACAACAACAACAACAACAACAATAATAATCGTTACGAATTACGAGCAACCTATATTGTATACTACAAAGTATTATTTAGATATATTTACAAATACGGCAAATAATATTTCCCTAAAGGAGTCAACTTATTAAATTTAGAACAAGTAATTTCTATTATGAATATGAGTTCGATTAAATGCAATATTGACTATTTATTAAGTATACGTATAAAATGTATCTTACAAAACGTCACTGTTATTATATCGTGTAGGAATTCATTTCACTTAAATTTAGGAACGATATTGTATCCACCGGAATTAAGAATAAGTATTAAGAGGGATTATATTGAGACTCTTAAAGCCGTACATAACGATGAAATAGGTGTCTTATTATAATATATAAATTTAACAATAATTAGTAACTCGTGTAACAGAAAAATCTCACTTTACATTAAAGTTCGTTTGACGGTAAATTTTAAAAGTGCGTATGTACACAAATTGCATATGAAAATAAAAAATGATTTCTTATCTTTTTCCATATTATTTTTCTCTTTAAAAATACATTTGTACAATTATTTTTCTTTTACAGAGAGAGAGAGATTTATTTACTAATTTTTCAACGATGAATGTGTATACATTTTTGAAAATAATTGTACAAAAGTGTCGTACGTCATTGATATTTTACATAATTAGGATCTTTTGTTGGGTGATTTCGTTGCATAAAAAATCCCTTCTCCTCTTAAGGGCTATCTTCTTAACAGAAAAGGAGTAGGGAGACGCACCAATCCAAGCCCCTTTACTTTTATTCCCCTACCCGCAACTTCTGCAATTCCATTTTCAAACGCATCATTCCTCTACATTCTGTCCCGTGATTCTGTTGTCGATTTACTTCGTGCGTTTCCTTTCTCGTTGAATTTTTACTGGAATATCTTTTTATTCGTGCTGTACGTTTCATCGAGTTTGAACATCGCAGATCAAAGGATAGAAAACGGATTTGTTCGATGGCCTTGGATGGGTTTGAATTCAGTCCACGTTTTTTAATTTTATTCGTGACTAGATCCACACTCATCCAAAGAAATCGAGCCGATCTTCAGAGACGATCTTCAAGATTGAACCTGTCGCTTGGACTTGAAAAATATAACTTTTAAACTTTCTTTAAGAAGTTTTATGCTTTATTATATGTATATGGTTTGTAGAAATTAACAAAAGAAAAGAAGAAAAGAAGAAAGGAAGAAAGGAAGAAAGGAAGGAAAAAAAAAAAGAAAAAAAAAAAAAGAAGAAAAGAAAAGAAGTAAAAGCTTACAAAATCTCGTGTTTATTTCATAAACATATATCGATTCGTATTATTACTGTAGGTAATGTATCGAAAGATAAAGGAAACTTTACAATTTTATTCCATGTTGTATTACAAGGAAACATATCTGTACGAACCGATTATTATTATCTGTACTGTACATTCTTGTTTTAAAATTATGCACAAATATTGATATAAGATAAAAAAATATAGGTAAAAAAGTTTGGAATTCTAAACCGAAGACTATAAGATTTTGTTAAATTTCTTTGTGTACGAACACCTGGTGTGTTTCCCCACCAATGATCACCCTTTCTTCATCGGCAGCGATATCCTTACTGCCCTTAACTCTCCCCTCCCTTTCTCGCATTGTCCACCTTTTTCTCTCGTATTCCAATCGTTCTTCCAGAATAACGGTAAAAAACTTGTCTTTATCCCTTTAGAGATTATTTTTACTTTTAAACAGAGAGTTCGAAAAGAGATGTGTATATATATACTTTCGAAATGTGTATCTTCAAAAAAATGTAATAAAATAAATAAAATAAATAAAATAAATAAATGAATAAATGAATAAATATATAGCTTTACAATATATACGATTTATTAATGTTTATTTATTAATATTTTGCTATTTTTCGTATTTATCGTATTTTTTCATACCTCCCTCTTCGTTAAAGTTCTTCCTACATACCTGATCGTTATAAAATAAATCGAAATAAAGAAAGACTAATTATGAAATAACGGTGAATAGTTGCACCTTTTTTATCACGTATCTTGCACGATGTTTCGTATAACGTACGAATGGATTAATTTCTGAATAACGCGGTATAAATAATACGAATAAACGATATATGCGTATATACATATATAATATTATTTATAATTATATTGTTATAAAAAGTGATTTTTAGTCTAAAGACGATTAGAAAATATGTAACGTAAAGAAGAACGTTTGAGAGAATGAGAGATAAATTTTTGTTAAATATTAATTTTTACATGATAATCTTATTTATCGTTATAAATAAAGGTAGATAAACAGTGTATACGATACAACATGAAACTTGCTTTCTTCTTACAATTCCTACGATTTGCATCAATTGTTTCGAGATTCTAGACTTAATTGTGCTATACGAGTATGATCATCCTGATTTTGTTCTTCGTAAAATATATCAGGATTTGAACGCATTTCCTCCATCGCTCGTTTGATCTGAATTTGAAATTGACCGGCAACTTTCCGTACTGCCATATAATTTTGTTTTATTTGTGTTATACACGATAGTAAACTTTTCCACGGAGCTACACTTGTGTGACCAAGGTAAAGTTCTTTCCATAATTGTATACTAATGGGCGCAACACTGGGCCAAATAACTCCCGAATTCGGTTCGTACAGAGGATTCAACCATTTCCCTAATATTTCTGGTTGATTCGTATACGACCATAAACTACACGTTCGCTCGGATAATCGAAGACTAACTCTCTCTGCTTCCGAATCACCTAAAACCATTGTATACGAATATTTTAAAATATCAAAGTATGATACTGAAATGTAAACGATATTATTATGTATAAATACCTAAAAATGTTCCATAATTAGAACAGTATGCATGATTGTACAATTCGATCAATAATTCTACCGTATATTCAAAGCTAAATTGAAATTGATAATGAAGTTGATAAAGACAATCGAGGAAAAGAAGAAAAGTTGGAGCATGCGTTGAACTCTGTGAATTTGACGGATGATATGGTCCATGACGTGTACGACTAAAAAACTGATGGCCAGCTTGTATCCATTCACGTTCGATTAAAGCTTGAAGACCACGTACTGTTCTACAGTCAGGATTTAATATTGCTTGTGCTAAGCTGGTTACCACTAAAGTGGAATCTCTGCCGTTGCTTCCTATTTGAAACGCAACAAATGTTCTTACTTACTGCTACTATAATTAACAATAACTGTATTTGATCAATCATTCGGATCGTATACCATGAACTAACACAGCTGCGACTTCTTGATGAATACACTGAGCAGTTACGCAAGCAGCATTTAAAGCGCTTTGTACAGCGGATAACCATCCACTATTATCAAGTCTCGAGATCCACTGGGAAGTAGAACACGTTGTGTCATTACAAGCTTCTATCAATTTAAAAAAACTATCTGCTAAATCGTGTGGTCGCGGAACCGCTTTATGTACTTTCCGCCATTGCGGATAAGCAGCATCCATTTCTGTACCACCACCCTTAGCTCTGGAACTTTGAGCTTGGCTAACGGACCTTGTATCTATTATATAACTATCGACAAATTTTACATTAGTAATATTGGTTAAATCAAATAAGTATAGCTTTGATATTCTTATTAAACATAATAATAATTAATGTTAAATATACAATCATAGTTTGAACTTTCTAAAGTTCTGTTTATGGTATAATATAAAAAAAGAAAAAAAAAATGTATTTACCCACGCCTTCCTGGCCCTAAGACTGCGTTTAACAATCTTTCGTCTTCTTTACACCTTTTACCGTTAGTGCCACACATTGGCTGACTGCTTCTTAACAAAATACTCTGTAACATTAATTAACAATTTATTAAATATTAATTATTAACACGTATCTAATGTATTGCCTTATCCCTTTATAGAATCTGACATCGCATACCCCTCCCTCGTGTCTATAACATAAAACAGGAAATCTTCCGCCATCTCTGAAATTGGCAGACGATATTATAATTTTATCTTCTATGTGACGAGGTACTATAACAGCGGATGGATAAGAATTGCAAACTTTGTAGTCTTTATTTAAATAACTAATACGCCATTCGTCTGCATGAGCAGTTAGCAATCTGGACCATTCCGATACCGGAGTAAACGCTGTCCATCCATCTTCAATTTGTATCGTAGTATTATTTGTTGTTTGTGGTCTATTAAAAAAGGGATACTGTAAAGTTTGCTCTGTGATAAACATAAAAAGAAAAAAAGCAAGGATTAACACAAGATATACGCGTAAATGAAGTTTTATACGAATGAAAAAAAATTGTTGACTCACCTTGCGACGTTAACTTCTCGATAGATAATACAACGTTCGTTAAGTCATCCGTTGAAGTAATATCTAACTGAAGAATACGAAAATCTTTACATTTTAATATAATACTACCACCTGAATTTTGGGTATTCAATTTTTTTTCTATAAGATCAATATTTCGATACAATAGCTAAAAAAAGATTGAAAGAACATATAATGTAAGATTGTTAAATCAACATTTCAAATAATTATATTAAATACTAAAATAATTTTCTTTATAAATAATACCCATAGTTCTTGACCATCGTCTTGCCGCGAAGACCACAGAAGATGGTGACTACTAATACACAATGTTCCATCTATGATTTTATTATTTCCATCGCTTTTATCTATTAATGCAACATTATCGAGTTTTGGAATTAATATTAAGTCGCCAAGTTCCATTATGTGTTTCGATCGAACGCTCTTGATATTGATTATTAACAATTGTATTTTTCAAATGGTAATTTGTTTTGACATAATTGTTCCACATAACCTAATGTTATCTTGTGCAATCATCGCTGAAAAATATTTATTCGTTTAATTGAAATCAGAAACACAGGTTTATATTTGGATTCGTTAAAAAATATTTTCTATGCGAAAACTTGAGCATACAATCGAAATAAACTGATCGTCGTCGTCGTCGTCGTCAACGTCAACCGTTACACTTTTATTTAATCTTCTTTTGTCGTACCGTGCATTATATTTTATGTATATATGTATATATATATATATTAAAATTCTCATAGAGGGAGGCACATGATTTGTTCGTGTAACGGTATAATTTATCGCATAACCATAGCATAACCTAACAAACAACGAAGGAACAATTTATATCGAAACATTATTTATTCGGTGTATTCGTGCATAAATATGGTGCAATTTAATATTAAATTGTTTCAAAATATTGTTCGTTTATATTTTAATCACGGTGTACATACATTTGGCAAATATATAATGCGTTAGAAATGTTTAAACGTGTTTTAAGAAAAAAACAGTTAACAAATCAATGAGAAACGTCTTATGTTAAAAAGTATCTGTCACTTTAGTAATAATCAAAGAAATATTATAGATAGAACGATTCGTATGAAAGTTTATAAGAAAAGAAAAAAGAAAAAAGAAAAAAGAAAAAAGAAAAAAGAAAAAAGAAAAAAGAAAAAAAATATATATATTTAATATTTAATATTTAATTTTTAATTTTTACTTAAAACTTGAGAACGCATTGTAAAAAGTAAATCACTCTCGCTTCGAAAAATCGAATGAATTTTGAATTCAATATAACAGCCAAGTGAATTTAATAGACGCATAATGGAAGAGATATACATATCATTTATGTACCGAATAAATTCTTTACACAAGCATGGGTATGTAATTGATTGTTGTATCGTTAACTCGTAGTATGTATATCAAACACGTTGAAACATTTGATAAACGCTGCTTGTAATAACCTGTACATTTTAAGCATACCTTTTTCTTTTCGTAGTTAGTTACAAATATTGCCGAGAGATGGAGACACTAGCGATAAAAAGCCTGATATTGGGGGCGGGGAGAGGAAAGGAATGTTCATGCTTTTGATGCAATGTCGTGTTAGTAAGTGATATATTTCGCTTATCCATGTTGTTTGGTATTTGTGTTGAAAGTGATTTACTTGACCTGCTGAACATATTTTAAAAGTTAGAGAAATTATTCACAATATTTTTATTGTTTGTATCATTGTATTTGTGTATAAATTCTATACACGGTAATTGTTTTGTCTCTGTGTGTTTATATTATAAGAGTGAATATATTATTGTTTTAAGCTCCCTTTGTATTTGATAACTTTCTATTATTATATATTCTACTATATTAACAATTATTGTTAATCAATATGCGATTCAATAATATTACTGCAACGATATTTGTCGTTCTTGTTCGATGTAAAGTTTATAATCAAAGTTCTTGTTTGTTCGACTGTTAAAAGAATGTTATACAAAAAGTTTTCTCAATAATTTGTTGATCTAACGATTTGAAAATTAATACGATATTCTAATGTTATCGAACAACGATGAATGTTTTTCGTTAACAAAAGCTTTAGCGTTTAAATCGGCTGGAAAAATTTGTTATCGCGTAATACGTTTATTTTGTTTCTTTAGAATCACTTTTTTTTTATCGTTTCGCATAAACCGTTCCAATTTGCTTATCGAGCGTTACACTTTTATTACACATTTATCCTATATTGTATCGAATAGCTACAATACGTGAAACTATTTATACACCCAATTTAAACGGAAAGGATTTTTGCGTATAATAATCATTGTTGATACTTCGAAAAATTTCTAATCGTCTTGTTTTCAATGTTTTGTTTAAGTAAACATATATTCAACTAAATGTGTGCAATGAGTCAAAATGACATCGTTAGAAACCAAGAAAAGTTTCTCAACTTCGTCGCACCTGCAAAGTCCAGCTGTATCCGAATCACAAAAGAAGAATTCACAATCGACGATTGTTAAAGAAGAAAATAATTCCATCGATACCGTTAACAGGAAAAAAAGTAAAATTGTCGACGCGGATGCGAAGGATAGCGTGAAAGGTGTATCGCGTGTTACAAATTGTGACCAAAAGAAGAATAAAAGGGAGGAGGATGCGATTGTTTTAGAAAACAATAAGAAAAAAGTCAAATATAGCGTAAATGAAATAGAATGTGGACAGAATATAGAGGGTACGGATACAATTTCTACCGTTTCTAAGAATGATTCTAAGAATGATTCTAAGAATGATTCTAAGAATGATTCTAAAATGAATAAAAATGAAAGTGCGAAAGAAGTTATAGTTAAAAGTGAAAATAATCTAAAAAGGACAAGACGAAGTTTCGCGTAAGTGAATATAATTTTTTTAATTNGATAAAAATGTGTCGGTGAACTCGGAAGTGGTGACGAAAAAAGATATAAAACCAAGTACAAGTAAAACTAATAAAGACGACGTAAATAATGGAAATAGTAACGGTAACGCGGTGAAACATGACACGAACGGACCAAACTTAACAATATTGGAACAAAATAATAATAATAATAATAATAATAACTCTGAAAGTACAACGAACGATAATACCAAGTCTTTGAAGAATTTATCGATGCAAGAGGAAAAATTTCCAAAGAAGCATACGGTAAACGATGTTCAAAAAATGAGCAAAAAGGAATCTCTCTGTAAAATGAATATTAATAAAGGAGATATTAGCCAATTAAATTCACAAAAGAATAGTTTTAAAGGTAGTAAAAGTGTTGCAAAAGTTTATAAACCAAAAACTAGAATAGTCGATAAAATAAACGCTGAGAAAGCGTTGAGATCTATTGGAATCGAACATAGTGATAAATCGAATATAACAGAATCGACGATCTTGATTAAACAGCAGAACGATTCAACATTGCTGAAAGATAGCTCTAAAAACTGTAACAACAATAGTTTAACAGCGTCAGGTGTTTCAGTACCTACGACTAAAACACAAGTCGATGTCGATGTCGATGTCGATGTCGATGTCGATGTCGATGTCAACGTTAATCTCAACGTTGATGGCGATATTGATGGCGATATTGATATTAATAAAAAAAATACTACAGATCAGTCTGTCGCGTTACTTTTTGTTGTAAACGATGATACATCTAATGCCGAGAAAAGATGTACAAGTAATTTAATTACCGAGAAGGAGAAAAGAAACGATGTTTTAACGATGGTTAAAATTCAACAAACTTCGAGGAATTCGTCTGATACATCGTATCAACGAACAAAGGAAAGTAAAGCTAGAAAATCGTTTTCTAACAAAGCTCGTAATTGTCCACAACTTATTCCACGCTCATCGACGAGCGTATTATCCAATTCAATTGACTCTATGGGTTACAACATGCCTGTCCATAGAGCTGAAAATTGTGTCGAATATCAAATGCTGCCACCGGAAGCAGGACCTATTAGTGCCCGTTTGTATCATGGTGCTCAACATTTAGCAAGGAAAATGGCTAAATTAATGGAAGAGGCATACAAAGAAGCAGCGGAAGAGAATAAAAATTGTGAAAGCGGTACTATATGCGAAAATCATCAAGCGACGGTTCATTTCTTAAAGTTACAAATAGAACGTATGAGATGGCAACATCAACAACAATTAGCAGAGTTAAAACACAACACTGGTACGTCCTCTCATTTATACAATTTGTTATACCTGTTTCAGATATAAATTTTTTTAATATTTTCTGTTTCAGATAGGATATTACGAGAAATGAAGGCAAGTTTAGAAGCTGAACGATTACGTGCTATCGAAGAAACACGTAGAGAAATTGAGGAAGATAAGTTACGGAGTATCGAAGAGATAAAACGTAAACAATGGTGTGCAATGTGTGGTCGAGAAGCATTATTTTATTGCTGTTGGAATACTGCTTATTGTGATTATCCTTGTCAACAATCACATTGGCCGATGCATATGAGAACATGCGCTCAAAAACCTTCGTTCACCACTATTGTTACCAGTTCCACTACAAATTCAAATCAGCAGCAGGTGATGCCCAGACTTATGATAAATACACAGCATGCGACGTCGTCAAACACGTGGAGGGCCTAGAACACATTGGTGTAAGTCTCTGAAACTGAAACTAGAGATTTAATAAAAATTATAAACACTTATTCTATAAGCTTTTGCAATATCATTGTACGTTTTATTCCATGGCTCTTCGCTTTTTGTGTTTATACATAAGTGTTATTGTTACAGCGTTAAAACAAAATAGTACTTTATACATAAATCTTTTGTATTGTAAAAATGCAAATAAGACAAAATAAAGAATGTTTACTCTAGGAGTAACACCTTCTCTAATAATTACTTTGTATAAAAATAACCAACTTTACTTTATATACATATATGTATTAATTGATGATGATACATCTTATAATGTATTTCTTGAATATTTTATACTTTAGTAAAGATGAAAATTTAAGTAAATAAATACATCAAGATTAAGAAAATATAATTCATGTTTCAACTTACACTGAATATGTCTTTGGACCCTTCATGCTATATTTGTTTCATTATTTATTTCAATAATTAAATGATTAAATAATTTTAATGGTTTAACACAACGTTCCAACATATTTTTTTATATTTTTCAGAATCATAATATTAAAGTAAATAGTTCTGCTGACACGATATATGCATTATCTCGTGGTAAACTGAACAAGATATCGACGTCTCTATCCTTGTCTTGTTCTAAAGCTAAAGCTAAAGCTAAAGCTAAAGCTAAAGCTAAAG
>SMSQ01019404.1:0-11440 GCA_019453375.1 Ctenoplectra terminalis | reverse complement strand
CTCTAACAGTAATAAAGATAAGTAATAAAATAAAATAAAAATAAAATAACTTAAAACAAAACTTATAATCAATAAAAATGCCACATACAATTAGCGATACATAAATAAACTGAAATTATCGTCGTTGCCATAAACATTTACAGGTCACTGAGCAAAACGAATACATATATCGATTTAACATCGAACATGCGGATTAAAAAAATTTTAATTAATTTTCATGGATTATTTTAAAATAATTTTATATAATTTTGGGACTTAATGATTACGATAACGATAGCTGATTGAGAATATTGTTCTTGATTATAATAAATGAATACAAATAAAATACAATAAAAATTGTAATAAAAGTTTATGCAATAATTTACAGACGATTTTTATTAATTCGAGTAGCCATTGTAAGCATTTGTATTTGAATATTGTTACAACGATTTTTATTTTTATTTCTTTTCTCTATTTATTTTTTTTCTCTGTATATCTATTTAATAAATAGTTGTAAAGATTTATTTTAAGTGTGTGTCAAAAAATGTTTAATTTATAAAGATTCATAGAATTTCGAGTTTATATTTAAAATTCTCAATAATGGTTGTTTATTCGTTTGGTACGTGTTTCTCGTTACCCACTTTTTGCATCGAAATTTTTTATGTATACCCATTCACTGGAACCCTTTATGACGCCATTAAGAACCGCCTCTCGATGCAACGGGGTTCCATTTATTTTTCACCAACTTCGAACCCTTTGGAGAACATCCCTCCCGATGGTCCAATTTTATGCTTTCGATATCGACCGGTTGTTAATAGCCCGGTACATTTGTTATTCATCAAAAATATCGGCTGAAACCTGTTAACGAGCAAGCTGATAATGTTTCCAAACTACCTGCCGCGAAATAAATAATGAATCCTGTATAATGCGTCTTTTCAAATGAAGTATTTTCGACGTGAAACCAGACGACAGATCACGTTTCATACTGTTTGGTGTGTCGCATTCACCATTGAGGCAGAAAATAATGATCATTCAATTTTGATAAATAATTCAGCGACAGAGGTGCAATTTTTTAATTATAAAAAATTTACCATCCACTGTAATATATTTTTTTCTCTGTTACAGAAATACAATCTTTGCATACTTTTCGAAAATATAGACGAAGGTTTGTTTCCTTTATATCATGTATTTTTGCATGTAACTAATGTTTCAATTTATTTAACACTCTCGTCCATGTGTCATCGATGTTTATTAATTTAAAATAGAATTCTGATTAAGTGGAATATTTAATAAGAATTTTGGAACAAAAAGATTCAGTTTTCTCTTATAACAGACAGAATCAATAAGAATTAATTTCATTTTATAGCTATAATAGATATTTTAGATAAATATAAAGAATTTGTTAGCAATGTGCATAATTCCCTGGTCCGATTCTATTTTGTAGCATTTTTTAATTAATTAGAAAGCATTTTTGGAGAAACGAAAGTATGATCAAGGAAATCTTGAAAGTCGTAGCACTGTAACACTTTTTAATTCACTGTGTAGGAGATGGTCTAAGAGTGATTAACTAAAATCAGGACATGCAACGAACGGTTTATTCTTCATCAAAGCGAAATGCGAATTGCTTCGCTCGAAAAACCGAAAGACACTCTATTCTAACCGATAGGCACTTGGGTCTGGTCTCTGTTTCTCGTCAGGAGGTCCATGCCAAGCCATAACAGTGACAAGGGACATCGCTTAAGTGTAACGCACCGATTTTAATGAAATTTACATATGAGAAAAGTTTTTAAACTGTTGGAAAAAAATATTTTACATTCTGCAATTATCCATATTCAGATGGTGAAAAAACCGCCCTGAAAATTAGGGATGAAATTTCCTAAACTATTCATACTGTTACAGAATTAAATTTATCATTAAAAACTGCACAATTTCCGTGTGAACAATTTTTTCTGAAGTGAGCAGTTTCCGAAATTAAGGAAAATATATTTTCCATCCCTAACTTTGAGGGCTGATTACAGATAAAAAGAAAAAAAGAAAAATACCAAGTGTCCGATAACTTATGGACACGACCGTATATTTAATCGTTGGTATTTCTAGCATCGAACGTTAAATTTAATTTATTCTAATGTGATTCGTCTTCGAACAAAGCGTTCTAATTAGCATAAAACGAGAGTGGATTAAAGTGCTCGTCGCGACGCCGCGGGTTAACCTTGGGCAAGATGAAAATCGCGTGCTTCCACGTTCATCGTGATGCATAATGTTGTAACGCAAGGACGTCGAATGTAATTCTGGCGCGATGAAAATTAGCACCGGCTGCTGCGTTAAAGCGTCATGTAACAACGTATGGAGGATTATTTAGGATCTAACGCGGCGCGATTAACGGGCCTACTCCTTCGCCCGATAATCTGTGGCTAATAAAATATAAATCATTCCTAACTTTATAACTCGCTCGTTAATACGTTAAGCACCATACCGGTCCTTGCGAACCGCCGTTGAAATTTTCGTTTAGACATCGTTGGT
This sequence comes from Ctenoplectra terminalis, assembly GCA_019453375.1. NCBI lineage: Eukaryota > Metazoa > Arthropoda > Insecta > Hymenoptera > Apidae > Ctenoplectra > Ctenoplectra terminalis. The sequence goes on along the minus strand of SMSQ01019404.1, from coordinate 8,941 downwards.
TTCTGAGAACTGACAATCAATGTTGACGCCTATTGGCGTTCGAAACATGTTGGCTTCCCGGTACCATTACCGCCTATTGGCGTCCGAAACATATTATGTTAATTTTTGGTTTCACGTCTTAGACACGTCATCCGCTCCTAGGGGAAAAAAGTGAATGACGTGTCTCAGACGTCAAATGTACCCAAGGGGTTAACATCTTAACGAGAGTGTACATCATTGAAACTGATCAAGAAAGATATTTCTTGAGTCGCGTTGAAATCATGACGAATAATCGGAACAATGAATTTCTTTTGGTACGAGCGGAACCTGCTCGCATCTTCAAACAATACACGCTGCAACAAGACTACCAACAATCTACCTCAGACAGAAATAGAATCTCAGAAATTCTTCGATTTCGATCTTTCGTGAAATTCCAAAATTGCAGCATCAATCGAACCCATCCTCCTACCAGGTTCCAATTATCTCGAGCATTCTATTCGAACCGTTGCGCTCTAACGGACCATTAAAACTTCAGCCGATCAAGGGCTTCAAATTTGAGTACCGACGAGAACGCAAAAGAAAACGCCGACTCGTTAATATAAAACGCCATTTACCCGAGTAAATCAAATAGATGTCTGAATCAGGATCCGAATAAGAGAAAAAGAGAGAGAGAGAGAGAGAGAAAAAGGGAGACGGGTAATCGGTAAACTCTAAGAAGTCGACGTTCGACCAAAGAACTTTTCCTAACGAAACATCTCGATTAATCGAGGATCCGCGAAGAGATTCGACCAACCAAAAGTCTTTTCCTTCTGGCGTAACAAATGTTTCGATCGCGGGATCCTCGAGTATCGCTCGTCTCGCATGAATAGCGACGAATTCAGCCTAATGGGATCTTTGAGGAGGCAGCCCAGGAGCATTTAATTAAAATCCTCTCGAATCGTGAGCGCTCGGAATCGAGAGACGAGTGGCTTCCGAGCGTCCCGCCACGGAGAATCAAAATAGCTCGGTGAACGTAGACATACCGCGTTGCTTGCCGAAATAATCATGGATGGAGGAACGTGTGTTGCTGCCTTTGAATAATTCCGCGACTGGTTCGACGAGACTGGCGAATTAATCTTGCAATTTAGTCGGCTCGATAATTAAGCCTCGCTCTGTCGATGAGGTGTTTTTGGTTTCGATGGTGAAAATTGATCTTGCTGTTTGGTTAGAGTTTCTGAATGTGGTTTTAGGGAAAATTAGGGTGGTGTTAAATGTTCGTGTGATATTGGGTTTAACTTATTTGCATGACGACTTAAATTGGAGGAACTTTTATTTATCACCGAAGTCTATACGATTGATCGGTAATTTCACTTCCCAATCGACTATAAAGCATTTTTAAAATAATACAGATGCGATAAATGATAAATATTCTCACGGTAATTTTAATATAAACATTCTGTCTCGTCGAAACCTAAACAGGTCTTCAGAATTTTTTTTAAATGAGACTTTAAATGAGAAGCAGGACAAAATAGGATTGTTAACCCATTTGTATGATGATTTTAATTGAAAGGACTCTCACTTATCACCGAAGTCTATACGATTGATCGGCAATTTCTCTTCCCAATCGACTATAAAGCATTTTTAAAATAATACAGATGCGATAAATGATAAATATTCTCACAGTAATTCTAATATAAACATTCAGCCTCATCGCAACCTAAACAGATCTTCGCTAGAATTTTGGTGAAATCTGATATAGCGGGCTAAATGAGAAGCAAGACAAAATAGGATTGTTAAGCCATTTGTATCGCGACTTAAATTGAAAGGACTCTCACTTATCACCGAAGTCTATACGATTGATCGCCTGTGGTTCATCGGATCATTTATTAATCTATTCGGATCTATTCTTTATTAGTACTAAGAGTGCAAGTGATAATATATATTAATAAATATAAAATTGTTAGTTGCAAATATTTTTGTTCAACGGTATGGTACGGTATCGCTGTCGGAGGATTATTCTGCGTTAGATATTACTCGCGGAATATTCCGCTTCGTGACGCAAACGGGTTAATGAAGTTGTTTATTTGAAGTAAAGGAAAATATTTTTAAGTGTTTTTTTTTTTTTTAATTAAATTAGGTCTAGTTTGGTAGCTATTTCTAGCCAGAATGAAGAAATATATTGATGCAATTGTGAGTTATTATACTTTTGAAACTTATGATCTTTTTATACTAAAGGATCATAAATTTTTGAGTAAATTTTCTTAATTTTTATAGAAAATTAGACAAAGCTACTATTCGAAAAATAGGTACGAAACTTGTATTAAGAAATATCTTTTTTTTTTATAATTGACAAAAAATTAAGATCAAAATTAGGAGAAAGCAACCACCCATCTCCTACATTATTTCTTCATTAAAAATAATATTTTAAATAAAAATATTGATTGCGTGAATACGGAAAATTATTATTCTTCTTCAACTTTTACTCTAAAAGATGTATCACAAAACCATCCGCTAAACTTACTACAAAACAACAAGCAAAATACTAATTGCAAGTCAAACCTCAATAAAAATTACTCCACTCGAATCTACAATCGAATACATATAATAAATATGTATAACGAATTTAATACTATAAGTCTACATTATGAATCCTCTCAATTATTTTTACGAGCCTAACCCTAATTATAATTCCCCTCCATCCACGATTATTAATTTCCAGTTACATCCACCTCCAAAAAAGAAATTCTTGAACTTGTATCTTCGACCAGTGCAGTTTCTCAACAAAACATTCCACAGTCGATAAAATCAGCGAATGAAAACGTTTCCAATTGAAGTATTCCTGGCTACAGTTCAATATTCCGGCCAGTTCTCCTCTCGCAGGTGACTCTCTTCCCTTTGTGCTCCAATTTCCAGGATTCTCTTGGAAAGAGCGCAATATGCTTAATGGACCGACGCGACATTCGCGACGCGTTTCCCGATTTTTGTCCGACTTGCCTCGCTTAAGCGTTCTCGCGCCATTAACTAATTGACGCGACGAGATTCTCGCGAAATCGTTGACCAAGAAAAGAAGGAGCTCCGTCCTTGGAACCCGAGGATAGAAACGCTGGTATCCGAGGAATGTGAAACCTGGCGGAGACGCGATATGGTTCGATAGAGCGCAAGGACCGTCTATGGTTTCGTAGCTGAGAAAGCGACTGTAATCTCAGAAGCTGCTTTCAGATGATTCTGTTTGAGACGCTAAGAAGTTGGACGTTAAGATTGCTGAGATGCAACAGGGGAATCCGTGCGAGTAGCTTACTGGATTATATTTAACCTCTTAGGCACGGTTGAACTTTACGCGGGGCTGTTTTTCTGTACGGCAGCGTTCGACGCGAATTACGCGTAAACGATACAGCGCTACAATGTGCGATGGACAATGTTCTCTAGGCGAGTACGTTGGAATGAAGTTTTCGATGATTGAATTATAATTTTTCCCAAAGATATGATACATATACTTTAACTTTGATAATTAACTTTAATAATTAATGATACGTTAATAATAACAATAATAATAATAATAATAAGTTAATAATAAGAAATTTTCGACGATTAAATTATAATTTTTTCCAAAGATATGATACATATACTTTAACTTTGATAATTAACTTTAATAATTAATAATACGTCAATAATAATAATAATAAGAAGAAGAAGAAGAAGAAGTTAATAATAAGAAGTTTTCGATGATTAAATTATAATTTTTCCCAAAGATATGATACATATACTTTAACTTTGATAATTTACTTTAATAATTAATAATACGTCAATAATAATAATAAGAATAATAATAATAAGAAGTTTTCGATGATTAAATTATAATTTTTCCCAAAGATACGATACATATACTTTAACTTTGATAATTTACTTTAATAATTAATAATACGTTAATAATAATAAGAATAATAATAATAATAAGTTTTCGATAATTAAATTATAATTTTTCCCAAAGATAGGATACATATATTTTAACTTTGATAATTTACTTTAGTAATTAATAATACAATTGAGTATTGACATTCGTGAAAGCCGCTATAGTGGCCCGTCGTACAGAGAGATGACATCCGCGAAAGCCACTATAGTGACGCATCGTACCTAAGAGGTTAATCCACAGTCATTTCTATTAATTAGAATAAATTGGGAAGCGATGACCTGCTTTTTTCTTTTTTTTTAAACCTTTCGCTACAAAGAGCGTATATACACGCCTTTAAAAATTAAGCGATCGTCCGATAAATGCGTGCGTATACGTTTTTTGCGCCATAGAATAATTTATATTTTTATTTACCTATGAGCTGCCATCATTCATTAAACAATATATACAAAATTTAGCTATATATATTTTTGTTACATAAATAAAAACTGTATCGATTAGTATGCCAAAAGCTGTTAAAGGATTAAAAGAAAGAATTAAAGATGTTTGTAGAATGAACAAGATAAAATATTCATTTCTCAATCTTAAATACCACATCTAAAAAACAATTCATAATTAACAATCTCACATTCGAACCATCATCTACATCTCCTAACTCGACACTGACACTTACAAATCTCTTCAAACTATTTCACCGCTATCCAATGCTCAATTAGCTCTCTGTCAGCTTCTTCCCTTCAAATACTCTCAAAAGTGCGTTCATTTAAAAAAAAAACAAATGTTTAAAAAATTTCGCGCTCGAAGCAATCAACGCTAATTTATAACAAAACGATCAGCCTACCCAAGAACACTTTGAGCGGCTGTAAAATCGGATCAGCCGAACCAAACCGCCTGTATCCATCTGTCGTCGACATCCACCGGCAAGAAATTAATTTGCAAATGGACGGCGACGAAAGAGGAACCCGACAAGATCGGTGAAGAACAAGTTTCATTTATACGCATCTGACAGTCGAAAGACGTTCGAGACGCTGAAGCGGACGGTCCAAGAGTCGAGGAGGATAAGGCTCTGATCAGATACAACGTTTCGCGAGCAGCTCGGTCCCCCTTGGTCGCGATGTATCGTATAATTTGGTATGCAAATGTCAAAGCGCGGACGACTCATACAGGTCGTTCAATTATATGTAACGCTTAGTTAATTAGCCCGTTGCCAGCTGCTATTTAATTGCTCATTACGCTCGTAATTTGTAATTAAACGGAACACGAGCCACGATTCGTTAGGCAAGAAGAGCGTCCGTCGTCACGGATATCATCTGCCTCATCCCGCTTTCTATCTCTATTGACGACGTCATTAACGCGGGACGCCTGCAATTTGCAAAATTGATGGGATATCAAATCTCACGCGTTCGCGACGAGCCAGTGCCGCCTATGAAGTAAAACGAACCACCCCTTTGAAGGAATCCGCTGATTACGTCGCACCGAGCAATTAGGGCACCGCGTCTGTCGATGATGGATCCGTAGGTTGAACCGATCGGGCAAAGATTCCAGGCAATTATCCTGCGTTTTCATAGAGTTTCTGGTTTGTATCGCGCGGGTGGTTAATTAGGATTCGAGTTTGTTGAGGTTTCACGTTGGTTGGATTGACTGTGCCGCGGTTTTTAACTGTTTCGCTAGGAAGAGCGTATATGTACGCCTTTAAAAATGAAATAGTCGTCTGATAAAAGGGTGCATAGACACTTTCTGTAGCGTAGAATTATTTATATTCTCATTTACGTATGATCTGTCATCATTAAACAATATATTTAAGTTTTATTATGTATATTTTTATTATATCAACAAGAACTGTATCGATTAGTGTACAAAGAGCTCTTTCGATTCTGAGAGCACCGCAGTGAAAGGGTTAATATTTATTCGTAGCAATCGTATTCTTAATTTCTTTTTTTTTTTTTTTTTTTTTATAACGGTGAGAAAATTAATCTGTGGAAGTATATTTGGTGTCACTCTTTTGCTGAGATAAATAGGCTTAGTTAGTTTAGGCTGGTTAGCTTAGTTAACACTAGAACTACCGAACAAGTCAAAATGACTTGATAATTTCTTACGGAAATTTTAGAAATTTACAATAATGAATTTTTGAGGATTTTTCGCAATTTTTTGTAAAAAATATGCAGAAAGAATTGTTACCCTTATTATAGGTATTTTTCGAAATACCTATCATTTTGATTTCTTTGGTACAAATAACTCTACTTTAATCGTCGGTAGTTCTAGTGTTAAGAATGCGTGAGTATTGCGCGAGAGACTTTTGGAGACGATGTTCGTGCGATTGGTTCGAGTGTCGAATTCGTTTCTAGATTGAGAAGTTATGAAAAAACTAAAAATTGCATTCGTGTACCGTTATTATTTTTATTTATAAAATCTCTGCACGAAAATCACCTTTTATTAAATTAAAAAAAAATTCTTTTATTGAATTAGAAAAGCATCACAGTTCCTATGCTTTTTATATACTTATATATTTTATATACTCATACATATTATATATACTTATAATCTTATCTCCTCTGGGATAAATTAGTATCTCGAAATCAACACGGTGCGCGAAAACAGTTCGTATACGAATGGTTTATAACTCGATGTACCACTGTATCCTTAATCGATTAAAAAAAAATAGGGGAGAATTATATTAAGATCATCTCATAACTAACGCAAGTATCTGAAAAACACGATAATCGAATAAAAAATTTACTAGAACAGAAGTTAAACAATCAAGTATCAGACAAATGGAAAGCTACTGTACCAAAAGTCACGATTACAAATAAATTTCCATACTTCACTCCACATCACAATCCGTATCTCGAGGCCAACACAGTACATGAAAAAAATTCTTATCTCGAAAAATCCATAAGATACCACTGTAGCTAAAAAATAAATTAGAAACAGTACAGTCCCGAGAAACCAAAACTAAAATAAAAATTTTAAACGATTTCCTTCCTTGTTGAGACAAGCATGGATCAGGCAATTTCGTACAGAAGTCTTAATTACCGATGGCGAGCGGTAGCGCTTCGATCTGGTTCCGGATCGAGTATTTACTCTATGTATCGCTCTCTGTGTGAATAAACGTACTTGTAAGCGAACACGTGTGATTTAAAAGGCTATCCAGAATTAATCCAGAGTCAATCATTTACCGCTTCAGAGATAGATTCAAACTATTATTTCAACTATATCTCTACCTTAACATTCCTCGCCACAGAAAAAAAGAAAAGAAAATAGGACGTCGCATTTTACTTAACACCTTTCAACGAGCCAAACGTTACAAATATCACCCTCGTGTCCATTTTTCAAACAAACTGATGTGAAAAATTATTCACCGTCCGCTTTACCATATATCATTCGCAACCATTCCTCCCCGTTGTCGAGGATCCAACAAGGAGACGTTAAATCTTCTATTTTCCCCGACGATTTGGAATCACCTGACGCGCAACTGAATGAAATTCGTCGTGTACAAGGTTCGAAGGGAAGTCCGTCGAATTCTGCTCATAGACATTTTACGACTCGAGATTGATGGTTAGCCGCGCTTTCGCCTAATGCCATCTTTCTCGATCCGAGGCGGGGCCGAAGCACCCGGGAGCTTCCGTTTCCCCGAAACGTCCGGAAGAAGATGGATATTCGTAATTTCCCTGGACTACCTTCTTCCCTATTCTTCTTCGCTCAATTTTCTTTTGGCACGGGCTATTAGAATACGATGCGAAGAAACCGGCGGAAACGATGGATTGATCGAGTCCTACGGTGTTTTTGATGAGCGATCGTCTGTGGCGGACTTTCGGTGGAGAGTTTTGTTTGGGATAAGAAATATGATCAGATTGCCGATTTTTATGTAAATTCATATGTTTGAGAGTATACGAAGAAGGAAGAACTTTGGTGGAAAATTATTTTTCTTGATAGGTGTAGAAAGCAATGTAATTTGGATATTTCATACACATTTTTTGGAATTTTACAGTCTTAGATTTGTTATGAATTCGTAAATGTTTGGAGTCCGTTCGTGGTTCGTTTTTTCCTAAATTGTTGGAGTAGATTTGATTAGATTTTGAACGAGTACAGTTTGTTAGTCGATTTATATTATTAATGAGAATAAATTATGCTTAACTATTCAGAAGAAATATATTTCCAATATTAATAAAGAAGGGAGAATAGTTTGCTTTTTTTTGTATAAAAAATTCTTAGAAAATGTGTTCCTACTTCTAAAGAAAAAGAGAAGAAAAATGAAATAGGAAAACTAGAGTGCACCAATCCACGAAAGAGATAGAAATATAAAAAACTGGGTCAATGCATGATAACGGAAGGAACTTTCGGGACAATCTAATGCATCAGTTTGTAACATTTAAGTCACACGGTCCCATAGAGCGTTAATATTGCAGTGATAAGTAAATAAAATAAAATTAAAAAAAAATATGTACACGAGTTATGTAGCTTTTAAGTTACATGGCGTTATAGAGGGTTGAAGAGCCGTAAGAAACCATCCCATAACAGCTCGCGCGTTCCACCGAACGTACATCAATCAAAGACTCTTCCAAACGAAACTACTTCGGCCAGGCTCGCAGAAACGTGTCCATACATCAAACCATGTCGATACACGTACACGTACAGTCGATATACCGTGGACGAAAAATCGGAAGCACGAACCGAAAGCTTCTCTGAGGTGGTACGCCGGAGACGCACAACGGAGAGCAGCGTTTGAGGTACCTTGTACATCAACCCTGTCCATGGGTGGTTTCTCTTAAGAGATTTCGTTCGTACCTTTACACGTCGTAGACGGAAACAAAGAATTCTATACATTCTCGTGGAAAGAAATTACGTTCATTGATACACGGTTTTCATAGGCTGTATTAAAAATTCTGAAACGCTCGATGAGCGAGAAAAAGATGACCGGAATTAGTTATTTCTTTAGAGAAGCAATTGCGAATGAAAATTCGTATTCTGGTTGGTTTTGAAAATATGTAATTCTTTTAAAAATTGTCGTGATGCGTTACAACTATCGACAGTTGAGACGTACTTGTTTCAATTAACAGAATTAAAATGGAAAATGTT
>SMSQ01019403.1:8384-19408 GCA_019453375.1 Ctenoplectra terminalis | reverse complement strand
AAAAAAAAAAGAAAATCCTTTCCACGTTCACGCACACAAACATCGTTCGGTGAAAATATATCTCCACGAAGTGATCGAATCGTGAACGCGTCGACGATATATATCGTTCAACGAAAAATCGAAGCGAACGTTTCGAGAAGTGATTCGTACGTTGGTTTGGTGAAAAGTGGATCTTCGTGCTTGTCCGATACGATCGTCGAGTTACCGATTAAACGGAAGAAATAAACGTTTTCGGTTTCGTTAGGTCGCCCAACTTTAAGCCGGCCGGCGCCCGCATTAAAGGGAATATAACCGAAGCTATCGAGTCGCTGGCTCGGGTTTTCACTATCGTCGTCGAAGCGATTTCTGTCCAGTTCTCCATTCCATCGATCGATTCGCTCTTATCGAGCTATCGAGGATTGACTTCGTGCTCCCTCTCGTTCGAACGAGGTTCCAGAAAACTCTGGCCCTGAGATGAGTGTCTGCCTCGACGCGACACGAACCGAGCGAGCTTGAACAAACTGCAGAAAATTACTCTCCGTTTCATATTTCGTGACAATCGGTTGAAAATGTAGGGTACCGTGATTCACGATTACCTTTCTCTGAGTAAAAGGACGTGATGAGAAACGGAGATCCGTGTCCATAAATATTCGCGTCCTTTTGGTTAGGTTCGCCAATTAAGGTTTTGTTATCGATAATCGGTCCGTGTCACGGATTCGACACGCGAGAACGGACATCTCGTCGTCGCTGGTCTCTTAACGGTTCGATTATCTCGAAGGAAGTACGCGATCGAGATTCGTTGTCCCGGAGTGTGTGCGCGCAAGTTTTATCGACTTTGTTTACTGATTTTTTCCGTTATTTTTCTCGCGCGTCTTCGAGCGAGGCTCGTCGCCGCGCAGTGAATAGTGAACGAAAATAAGTGGTTACGGTGGTGTGTCCGAGTTGGAAGAGGGAATCGTAACAGGAGTAACGACTTCCGACGGCTCCGTTGTTGGGATCTCGATTTCTATTTTTTCTCCTCCTCGGAGAAGCATGATCTCGTGAACGGATACTCTTCTTTCTTGGGGATTTCTCTCCAGGATGACCGGAACCTGTCTTCACGCAACGTCCGCATAGTCGTCACAGTGGAGTTCTGCTTAATCGCAGGTAAATATTGTTTCGCGTTTCGACGCATTAACGGTAGCGAGTTGAGCTTGTTTATATTTCTTTCCTTGCTGCTTTCCAGCACAAAAACATGTTTACGTTTAGAAATTTCCTATGTCGAGAACGTGGTGTCATGGAAAAGGCTCGATGCTTCGGGAAATTAAAATTGCGCCGTGAAACGATTTCGTAGTTTCTTCTTCTTTTTTTTTTTTTTTATTTGCGCGCCAGTTTTGGGTTATATCTTTTGTTTTACGAAATAATCGGTTGATGCGGGTCACGTGATATTTATATTTCGCGCCTTTTTACGATTGATTATCGTCGATAGAACGGTTGAGTCTCAACTGGTTACGTTCTATGCGTTATTTGTAATCTTTAGGTTATGTATGATCGTTGTTTTTAGAAACTTATGGGAGTTTGACGGGAGGTTATGACAAAATTATACGATCTTCTGTAACAGAAAGGTATTTGATAATGGATGCACGTAGTGTTGCCAATTTTATTTAGGCTCGAATCATAATAACGGATTAACACATTGAGGACTTCATTGAGGTTTCTTTCAATTCGTAAAAGTAACGATTAATTATAAATGGTAAGTTACGTTTAAAAACGACCAGTTTATCTGAAAATTGAAATAAAGATCTATATTTACTGTAGATACAAATGTTTTGTAAAAGCAGGCAAGTAGAAATTTTATTCGAGCGTAACTTCGGCCAGTGGTAAGATTTTTAAAAAAGTTTCTGGTCTTCTAAATGTTAAGTGCAGATATTAGAAATATGCGTGAAGCGTTACGCTTTGATTGTTGTGGAATTTCAATAATCAGAATAATCGGAATAATCAGGATAGGGCGGAGGGAATAAATTGAGACTTTCGAAGGAATTATGAAAATTTGATATCGTTCGTGTACGAGTTATTGTTGCTCGGTTTTGGGTTAGGTTTGGTATCTTCTGGAGGGAAAAAAAGAATCATTTCGAACACATAACCGCGTGTTTCATTAATGAACGGAAATCGTGTAACCTAGTCGTACGGTGTTACGTGTGTCGTTCTTTTTTCCGTTTTTTTTTTTTTACGTACGATTCATTCTTAATTATTCGACAGAAACTACAGGTCGGTTATGAATAAGTTTACGTTGCAAAATGTGAATGTTAAATAACAGTAATGTGTGTATTTCGAAATTCGTGATAGTAAAAGTTAGCACGTAAGACAATTAACAGTCTTTAAATAGATTTATCCTATCTGTGGCTTAGGAGTAGTAAACACGTTCATTACTCAAAAGACAACTTATCATTTTCAAAGAACAATTAACGATTAAAATAAGATTTGAATTCGGTTTTGTTCGGATAGTTATCGTTGCTTCTAACGTGTCGTTCGGTAAGATTTCGATTCATCGAGAAACCATAAAATCGAATCTCAATTAATCGAAGTTCCACCGTGTTCAAAATCGAGGAAACTATCAGACGTCGATATTTATGCATTCGATCTGTAAGACAGAGTAATACGCGTACTACATAATTCAAGATAATAAAAGTATCGTTTAACAATGTTTAATCCGACTTTTATTAGTTGTAAACATATTTACTACTCGAAATAGAGCTTATCGTTTTCACAGAACAATTAACCTATAAGATTTCGAATGACTGAGAAACCATAAGATCGAATCTCGATTAATCGAAGTTCCATCATATTAAAAATCCAGAAACTATTACCAGTCGATATTTATGCATTCGATCTGTAGACACAGTGTTAAATAACAATAATATATGTACTCCATAATTCTAAATAGTAAAAGTCAGCGTGTACGACGATCAACAATTTTTAAATAGAGTTTTAGTTATCGTAAACATATTTAGTAGTCGAAATAGAGCTTACCGTTTTCAAAGAACAATTAACCTATAAGATTTCGAATGACTGAGAAACCATAAGATCGAATCTCGAGTAATCGAACTTTTACCATATTAAAAATCGAGAAACTATTACTTTATCTTTTTCAAACAACAATTAACCTATAAGATTTCGAATGACTGAGAAACCATAAGATCGAATCTCGATTAATCGAACTTTTATCATATTAAAAATCGAGAAACTATTACCTTATCGTTTTCAAAGAACAATTAACCTATAAGATTGCGAATGACTGAGAAACCATAAGATCGAATCTCGATTAATCGAACTTTTACCATATTAAAAATCGAGAAACTATTACCATATCGTTTTCAAAGAACAATTAACCTATAAGATTTCGAATAACTGAGAAACCATAAGATCGAATCTCGATTAATCGAACTTTTACCATATTGAAAATCGAGAAACTATTACCAGTCGATATTTATGTATTCGATCTGTAAATACAGTGTTAAATAACAATAATATATGTACTCCATAATTCTAAATAGTAAAAGTCAGCTTTTTTAAATAGATTTTTAGTAATCGTAAACATATTTAGTAGTCGAAATAGAGCTTATCGTTTTCAAAGAACAATTAACCTACAAGATTTCGAATGACTGAGAAACCATAAGATCGAATCTCGATTAATCGAAGTTCCACCATATTAAAAATCGAGAAACTATTACTTTATCTTTTTCAAACAACAATTAACCTATTAGATTGCGAATGACTGAGAAACCATAAGATCGAATCTCGATTAATCGAACTTCCACCATATTAAAAATCGAGAAACTATTACTTTATCTTTTTCAAAGAACAATTAACCTATTAGATTGCGAATGACTGAGAAACCATAAGATCGAATCTCGATTAATCGAACTTCCACTATATTAAAAATCGAGAAACTATTACCTTATCGTTTTCAAAGAAGAATTAACCTATAAAATTTCTAGTAACTGAAAAACCATAAGATCGAATCTCGATTAATCGAAATTCCACCATATTAAAAATCGAGAAACTATTACCAGTCGATATTTATGCATTCGATCTGTAGACACAGTGTTAAATAACAATAATATATGTACTCCATAATTCCAAATAGTAAAAGTCAGCTTGTATCACGATCAACAATTTTTAACTAGATTTTTAATAATCGTAAACATATTTATTCCTCGAAATAGAGCTTATCGTTTTCAAAAAACAATTAACGATTAAAATCAGATTGAAATTCCTTGAAATCGGTTGTTACTCGTATAGTTATTACATTTAACGTATCATACATTAATATTCCCAACGACTAAGAAACCATAAAATCGAGTCTCGACCAGTCCAAGCTCCAGCTCGTATTAAAAATCGAGAAAACTACTAACGATCGATACTAATACATTCGATAGACACGTTTCCTACGAAATGCTCGCATAGACACGCGAGTTTCTTGTCTCGTTTTCGATAACGATAAAAGTTTGTACGAAATTTCTTTCGCACGAAACTTCCTCGCCAGACACACAACACAGAAAATCGATCCTATTACAGTATCTAACGAAAACACTCGTTCCTCGCTATCTCAGCGAAATCGGTCATTGCTTTCTTCGCCGAGAGATACGTGTCGCCATAATCTTTCAGCGAACGACGCCTCGATGTATCGATCATCGATTTCTTTCGCATTTTTCCACGCGCGTTCGCTCGCATTCTCCGTTGTCGCGTAACTTCTCTGCCGGTACGATTTAACGATCTCCAGCATCATCGGTAACGGCGAATTTTTTTTACCGAAGACGAACGATTTTCGCATGGCATTCGAAGACACCCTCTGTCGATAGGTGGTTTTATTAGCCACCGACGTTACGTATTCGCGTAGACATGACCCTCTTACGACGCAAGAGACAGGTTCCTACGGAATACCGTGTTCTACGAGACTAAGAGTGGATACAAAAAGGAGGTTGCGTTTCAACACCTGTAAAAAACAAATCATTTTTCAATCTCATTTTTATTAGAATATTAACCCTTTGCACTTTTTTAGAATATTAACCCTTTGCACTTTTTTAAGTTTCAGAGGACAGTTATGAAAACTTACGCGTTGTTTTGGAAAAAAAAAGGAACGTTATAAATATTTACGATTTCTATTCATTTCGTTCGCTTGCTTTGTTTTAAAACAAACAAATATGTGAATTGACGAAAGTACGAAACTTAACTTAAAACTTAATTTGCAAGGAAAATTACACGCGTCGCCTTAGAGGCGCCATTGGAGTGCAAATGGTTACGTATATATTGCAAAATATAAAAAGAAGAATTATAGGCGAATTTCTGTAATTTTACTTACCGTGTGGTAGAAAGTACGCGTTATAGGAAAATTTATGCAATTTTTCTTATCCCGTTAGAGAAACTGTGTTATAGGAGAGTTAGGTGTAATTTTGATACATATGAATTGACAATTATTCGGTTTGATTCGTTTCTGAGAGATGTTCTTTAAAGATTCTCTTCAATGTTGATCAGGAACATAGTTCGATTTCATTTTTTACCTGCAAACATATAATTGCAGGGTAAGTCTGGGATAGTTGGGCCACCGGGAGAGACCGGTCAGTATTATTATCTGAAAATAAAACAAGTAAATAGGTTTATTTTTATTTTCTTCGTATTGTATTTGAAGTTTTGCGCATATTGGAAAGTAAAACTAGAAAAAAGTATTTGGAAACCTCCGGAAACGAGGATTGGGTTAAATGAGTAAGGAGTGGACGTTGTTTCACGATGGATGCCCCAAGCATGGGAATATTTGCGACTTATGTGGAAGATTGTAGAAAAAGGAGCGCATCAACTAGTTACCCTTATTATAGATATTTTTTCAAATACCTTTCATTTTGATTTGTTTGGTAAAAATAAGTCTACTTTAGTCGTTGGTAGTTCTAGTCTTAAACGTGTAAGGTGTGGACGTTGTTTCGCGATGGATGCTCCAAGCATGGGAACATTTGCGATTTACGTGGAAAATTGAAGAAAAAGGAGCGCATTAACTAATTTTGTCTCGTATTATATTTTGTGTAAGCTACATTTTTTGGTATTCGTAATGGGTGAACGCTTTAACCCGAACATACGTGATATTTCTCGGTATTTCTTGATTAAAACTCTACAACCCAAATTTAGTCTGCCTATCGGATCGAAAAATCACGATCGATTACAGTTCCTCGCTTCGCACAATTTTTGATACAGCAATAAAATTAAATAACACAACGATAAACTATTTCACAGTATTTTTAACGATACAAAAATAAATAACATAGAATTTTAAAAACTCATGTGCATAACCGCGTAACTTCTAAGTGACGCGGCACCGCAGAGGGTTAAAAAAAGAAACAAATATTTTAATATGCAGCGAAGCATGATTCATATATATTCTAAATTATTTACGCGCTGCTTCGATTTGCTCGAAACGACAAAATTGTACAAAACCAACAATGCAGTGGTTTTTTTTCCCAAAAAGTGGTCCAACTATCCCATACTTATCCCAAACAAAATTCAATCGATATAAAATGACCAGATTGGGTTAAATTCGATTAACCCTTTGCACTAGACCGACGTCGCTATGGCGACACGCATAATTTTCTTCAGAGATTATATTTTTAATTAGATTCTATATTCTCGCCCTTTCGAACGCTTCTTTTATCTTAAAATAAAAGTAAATTAACCAAATAAATAAGAGATCGTCAACATTTATAATTTTCTTTTTTTCTTTCCAAAAGAACACTTTAAGTTTACGCAATAGCCTTTTGAAATTTAACTCTTTGTCCTATAACCGCAAGTCACACTCGTGGCGCCGATTCTCGATAAAATACAATAAAAACACACAGTATTTACGATAAAGTTGAATTTTAGCTTCAACTGTAATTTAAATTAACAATATTGAAAATTAGCGAATACGAAATACGTGTAATATTTCGATACTTTGCGTTTGACAGAGTGTCAAAGACGCGAATAACTATCGCTGATATGTATGAAGATCTAAGAATTCGTAAGCCAAGGGCTTAAGGGTTAACCCTTTGCACTCGATTGGCGCCGCTACGGCGACACGCATAATTTTCTTCAGATATTATATTTTTAATTAGATTCTATATTTTCATGATTTCAAACGCTTCTTTTATCTTAAGATAAAAGTAAATTAACCAAATGAATAAAAAATCGTAAACATTTATAATTTTCTGTTTCTCTTTCTCTCGATTGGCGCCGCTGCGGCGACACGCATAATTTCCTTCAGAGATTAAGTTTCAAATTAAATGCTGTATCTTCGTCATCTCAAACGCTTCTTTTGTTTTAAAATAAACTAAATTAACCAAACAAATAAAAAATCGTAAACATTTATAATTATCTGTTTCTCTTTCCGAAGGAACACTAAATTTTCACAGCAGTCCTTTGAAACTTAAAAAAATTCACCAGTGCAAATGGTTAACCGATTCGCTGCCAAGCCTAAATTATATGAAGTCATTCCCATTGCCATTTATATTTAAATTTGTAAAAGATCATTCTCTTTAAATAAGAAATAAAGTATAATTTTTGTAAAAAATTTTATTCGTAGTATTTTTTCAAGTTTTTTACATTTCTATATTTATGTTTGTGGCGACAAAAAATTTGCTAATTCAAAAGCCTGCACGTTATAACATATTTAAAGTAGGACGTGTATACTCGTCTTGGCAATGCGTGACACCCTGCCAAAGACGAGTATACTCGTCCTTGGCAGCGAATGGGTTAATAATATTAATTGAGATCTGTTAAATTCTTGGGAAACATGATTACGTTCGCGCTTAGTAGGTGTAATTTGAATATAGAGTTTTGAGGAATTATTTGATTTTTTATTTTTTTATTTTTATCCTTTCTCTCGCATCTTATATTTTTTTCAAATAAAGTAGACCAAGGCGAATCGGATAAAAATCTTTCATTTTACGGAATTCTTAATTTGAAGTTTAAAAAAAATCTTTCATCATTAACCCATTGGCTTACGATTTCTTCGATCTTCATACATATTAGCAATATTCACGCCTTTGATACTCCGTCAAACGCAAAGTATCGAAATATTACACGTATTTCGTATTCGCTAATTTTCAATATTGTAAATTTAAATTACAGTTAAACCTAAAATTGAACTTTATCCTATATATCGTGTGTTTTTATTGCATTTTATCCAGAATCGGCGCCACGAGTGTGACTCGCGGTTATAGAGCAAAGGGTTAATGTTCAAATTAATATCTATTATGAATTCATGATAAAAAGTTTCATTCCTTGGCAGCGAATGGGTTAACATCCAAGGTGACCAGATATTATTTATACCACCTTCTCGAGCGATTGTATACCTAAAATCCAGTCATCGCAGGGATATTCGATTCCGCGAGTTCAAAGTTTGTATCGGCGTTCGTAACGTTGCATCGTCCAACGTCCAACACCTTGAAAATTCAGTGTGTTGACACTAATGCAAATCTTCCCAATGGATTTGCCTTGCGGATTAATTTTGTTTACATTGCCGATAGTGGCGTGGAAAACGGGACAAAGAGAGAAAATCGCGGGGAAAACACATTTGAACTAGTATCAAAACGAACAGTCGACAGTTTGAACACCTTTTATAAACAAAAACCGATAAGCCACGGTTTTACGAGCATATATTCCGTACTTCTGTCAAACGATTTATTTTCGTTCACGTGTTTACCAATTCATTTTGGTTGTTACCTTTCGTGTGTTCTATCGCTCGAATTTATAATCCATGAACACCGAACACAATATTTATCATAGACTTCGGAGCAACGGGTTGAAATTTGTTCCAAAATTGTTTTATACTTTTCACGACGGACGCGACCGAACCTTGCAGGTCAGATTTCTTAAACTTTCTCTTACACCGTTCGGGTTGTACCGACCTTTTTTTCTAAACTCATTCTCTTACCTATCCCTTGCCGACGCATACGTGGGAACGAACGCACACTTTTACGAAACTGAACTGTATTATCAGAAGTTTGGACAGTTCAGGTTGGAGAACTTAGGAACTGTTTTCTGTGAATCCGTGAAGTGAGTTAAACGCGGTTACGGATTTTTTGGTAGCTTTAATATTAGAATATAAGCGGTGGTTAAAGTGTATCTGTTTTGTATCGAAGTGAAAAAGAAATATGTGATAAAGGGGATATAAATGTTATTCATATTTTTAAGAAAGTTATGGAAAATTTGTAGGAATGTATGGCGGTAAATTTATAGAAGTATATTTGATTGTATCGAAGTGAAAAAGAAATGTATGATAGAAGGGATATGAATATTATTGTAGCAAAGAGTATCGCGGTAAATTTGTTAAAGTGTATTTATTTACAAAAGTATATCTGTTTGTATAGAAGCGAAAAAAAATATAATACAGCGGATATAAATATTATCTATATTTTTAAGAAAAAGTTATGGAAATTTCTAGGAATGTATAACATTAAATTTATAAAAGTGTACCTGTTTGTATCAAAGTGAAAAAAATATATAATACAGTGGATATGAATATTATCCATATTTTTAAGAAAAAGTTATGGAAATTTCTAGAAATGTATTACAGTAAATTTATAAAAGTATATCTGTTGGTATCAAAATGAAAAAAATATATAATATCGCGGATATGAATATTATCCATATTTTTAAGAAAAAGTTATGGAAAATTTCTAGGAAGGTATCGCGGTAAATTTATAAAAGTGTATTTATTTATAAAAATATATCTGTTTGTATAGGAGTGAAAAAAAATATGTAATACAGCGGATATAAATACTACCCATATTTTTAAAAGAAAGTTCTGGAAAATTTCTAGGAATGCATCGCGATAAATTTATAAAAGTATATTTATTTACAAAAGTATATCTCTTTGTATAGAAGTAAAAAAAATATATAATACAGCGGATATAAATACTATCCATATTTTTAAGAAAAAGTTATGCAAATTTCTAGGAATGTATCGCGGTAAATTTATAAAAGTTTTACGAGTAAATATGAATTGGTAATTTTGACTGCTTTGGTAGTTCCAGTTTTAACTTTCTGCAATTGTATAAATAATGTTTCTAGTTTTTTGTTTCTTGCTTTGAGGTTGGAGTTATTTAAGATAGGGTAAGGAATGATAAAAAAATTATGCAGTCACTTATTAGGGAAATTATTTCAAAGAAGTAATTTAACACAGATAAAATTTCACTGTAATAGTACAGTAATTTAGCATAGTAAAATATATTGGGATTAGAAACAGAGAAAACATCAGAGTACAGTTTACATTTCGAGTTTTCATTCTTTAAATATTTTATGAAACATTACAGAAAGATTATCATCATTTATAATTTATAAAAATAAGCTAGAACGAAGAGTCGTTTAATAAAATCAAACACATTTTTTTCTAAGTAAATTTTCACACAGAAACATCTTTTAATTTATCGTTTTCTCGATACAAACATAGGAAGAAGTAATTCGGCTACGGTGAAATTGTTTAAACATTTCTCCCAGCTTATCTCAATCGTTCGTACTATTTTAACTCCTTCAATTTTCATCAACTTACCCATTTTACGAAACGGTTGCTTCGATTCCCCACAATCTTATCTCTGGTATTTTGAAAAGTACTTTAAACTTACAATACTTCCTATTTTTGTATCCACAGATATTCCATGGAATACAAAGCAAATTCTCGCGCAGCAACGTTTACTTTCTGTAAACAAAAACCGGTTGAGGTTACGAAATAAAAAGTGAAACAGAAAAAGAAATAGAAAAATTTACCTCTTCAATTAAACGTAATTAGAAAAATGCACAATTTCTCGCGTAACCTTATAAAATCATACGAAGGCACGTTATGTTGTTTACAGTTAGCGAAAAAAAAGTATTCTCACACTGTGAACCCTACCTTTATTAAGAATATCTTTTTTCAGACTAACGCCAGGTTAAAACCTGTTTGTACCATAATGATCCATACGTATCTAGCTTTCGATCAAAATGTATTCAAGATATATCAAGGTTTTAACTTGGCGTTGTGCGGAATAAAAAAAAGAAAAAAAAAA
>SMSQ01019402.1:0-11361 GCA_019453375.1 Ctenoplectra terminalis | reverse complement strand
CAACCCTCTATAGCCCGAATTTTGTCTGCTTATTGGAGAAAAAATTACGATTGATTACAATGTTTCACTTTGATTTGAAAATGTTTTAACTAATAATTACATGGATCGTGGTGTCGCCACAGTAATACAGTAATCAAATNTTTTTTTTTTTTTTTTTCTTCTTTTTTAAGGTTCTTTTGAGAATATTATAGCTTAGTTTGCGAAAGGAGAAGTGTGACTTGTGTCGCTCGAAAGGGGTGAAGTTATTTCAAGGAAGGCGAAGAGTTTTAAAAAGCAATTTATTTAATTCTTCTTATTCATGAACGGAAGGATTAATTATTGCTTCAGATATTTAATAGCGTTATAAATTGTTTGGAAAACAGTTGTTGGAAATCTGATAGATTTATTATTTTGTTAACCCTTCGCACTCGGAGCAATCTCGCGATATTTTTATAGGAAAGCGTGCAAACAGAAATCGTTCCATATTTCGGTATATACCACACTTTTTGATTTGCCAAAGTCTTGGTCTCTCGCCGCTTGAAATAGAGAACTTCACGGAAACATGCATTTTCTAAAAAAGTTATGCCGACGTAAGTTCATCCTCTGTGATANATAGGAAAGCGTGCAAACAGAAATCGTTCCATATTTCGGTATATACCACACTTTTTGATTTGCCAAAGTCTTGGTCTCTCGCCGCTTGAAATAGAGAACTTCACGGAAACATGCATTTTCTAAAAAAGTTATGCCGACGTAAGTTCATCCTCTGTGATGATCAATATCATTAATAAACTCTGATGTCCCCTGAGAGGAGACGTTCGAGTGCAAAGGGTTAATAGTTTAACACTGGAACTACCGGCAATTAAAGTAGTTATTTGTACCAACGAAATCAAAATGATAGGTATTTCGAAAAATACCTATAATAAGGGTAACAATTCTTTGCGCATATTTTTCACAAAAAATTGCGGAAAATTCTCAGAAATTCATTATTGTAAATTCCTAAAATTTCTATAAGAAATTATGAACAAGTCATTTCGACTTTTTCGGTAGTTCTAGTGTTGAGTCTCTCCAATCTTCCTAGATCAATCCTAAATCTTTCAAAGTTTCGCGGGACTACCGTGTAAACTTAAAGCGTTGCTTTGGTAGGAAGAAAAAAAATGATTTGTCCGTTTAATTCGCTCCGTTTCGAAGCAAAACAAATATTTACCTCGAAACATAACCCGCGAGCCAAATTACACGCGTCGCCATAGCAGCTCCAGCGGAATTCAAAGGGTTGCTACGATCGAAACGATTTTCATCCCTCTGGAAACACAGTTAGAACGAAGTTCTGAGAAATTAGAATATTCCCTCCATAAATTTTCCAGGGATAAAATATTATTCCGATTTAAATGGTACGCGACGCGTACTAGGAACACTTTAAATAACCGACGAGTTGAGATTAAAAAATTCTTTCGATCAGCAGAAACGAGGGACGCCGGTGGATCGGTTTTAAAATTTTGATATCGTTCGAACCATGGATCTCTCGCGGAGGAAAATGGCTTATGGGATTCCGGCTGATCGTTCATTTGAAGAACGTTCGCCAGGATAGTCGGGAACCGATCGCTCTGTCCAATTTTCTGGATTTCTCGTGCACGAACTTCTACAGATCTGGAAACGAATGTGAAACGAAGCCTTCGCTTCCCCTGTTGCGAGACGAAGGGGTAGGAGAAAGAGAGCCAAAGAGGGGAACAGGAGGGAGGCAAAGAGGACTTTTCCAACGATGCTTTGCTCCTGAGCGTGTACATCCAACGCTGTACACATATCGACATCGGTCATGCATGACAAGACGCCTGACTGGCCACGCCAGTAAAAACGAGGAAAACGCGGAGAATACAAACTCGCCTCGTTCCTTTCGCGCCATTTCAAGACTCTCCTCTCCGTCGACTTCCTCTCCGCCTTTCTTTCTTTATTTATTTCTTCTTTTATTTTTTTTTTATCTTTTTTCTTTTTTTCGTTACAAAGAAACCACGTAGAAGAATCTACTCGGGAATCTAGAGTCGATCGTTGTTACGAAGAGCGCGATACCTTGGATGGCTCTGGGGAAAGTTTTGGGATGAAACTGGAAGGTTTTTGCTAATCCCTTGGCTTGCGATAGTGGCAGTCGATAAACTTTTATTTTACTTTAGGAAACTGGGCAACGGTGAATAAAGATTGTAATAATATCCTGATGTATTCTGAAACAATCAACGGCTAGTACCAGGATACGTAGACGGTAGAAAGGAAAGAAGTAGTAGGACAAGGTGCTGGTTGAAGAAGTACGTGACGCGAAATGAAGATTACTTTAGATAGCAGTTAATCTGGAATCTTTGAAGCAGAAGTAGCTACTGGGAGAGAAAAATAGGAATAATTTTGCGGACGAAAGTTTGATCGTTCGGAAGGTTTGTACGGTGATGATACTTGTTCGTAAGCGCGAAATCGAAGGCACAGAAATTTTCTTAACATTTTTAGTGAATTGTAACACTATTAATTGTCCGATCTTTACCAAGCAATCTGTAATAAACATACAGCAACGTGTTAATTAATCCATAAAAAATATAAGACCGCACTGAACTGAATTCCAACATTAACACAGCGTAAGAATACAAAAAAAAAAGAAATTAATTGGAAGCAAACAAAAATCGATTTCTCACGCGTAATCGTACACAGCGACGAAAAATAAATACCACCCGACAGGTCGCGATTCTTATCTCGATTCTGTTCCTCGGTCGCTCAAACTTCTCGCCCACGGAACGGTAAGAAAGAAAAACGAGGTATCCTTGCGGTTCTCTCAACGAAGGGTTGGTAATCGAAGCTCGGAGGGATGCAAACCCACGACATCGGATTCGCGGGCTTTACGAGGTCTGGCAATTTCTCCGTGCAGTTTTTCAACGACCAGAGACCAGCGAACCGTGTGTCCGCCGCTGATAAGAGACAACCTTTATCAAAAAATCCCTTCGCCCTACCACCCAGATCCGTTCTTCCGACGCTCCGAGCGAGGTGGCCAGGAGGGCTGGAATTTTCGGCCCTGGTTCTGCCCCATCGTTTCCCCCCCGACCAGCGTGATTCTCGAATTTATAGCCAGTTCTCTGTGTCGGGTCGCGGTTATTACGAAAATTCCAACGGCGTGGCGACGCTGAGCCACGCGGCGCAATTACGTCTATATAGGAAACACGCCCATCGATGTCGTTGGAGGATTTTCGGACGGCGCTCGAAATTCGAAATCGAGCGCGAAAATCCGGCGAATTTCCAGAACAGTGCGTCGTATCGATTCGAGTTTCCGTGGGCGTTGCTATGAGATGGACCCTTGTACAGCTCCGAGAGTGCGAGAGCAAGCGAGCAAGACGGACGGGGAATGAGCGCAAGTGGAAGCGAGACCAGCAAGCAGAGAGAGGTCTTGAGTGTCGCCAAGCTACCCTCCATCTCCTTTACCTCCTCGCGACGACCCAGCTCCGCGTGCTCGCTGCCTCGGCCTCTTCCTCCGAGCCACTCTTGCTCCCTGTGCCCGTTATTACTTCTACAAATATACAAGCTATCACATTCGATGATCGAACTCTCGAGAACGGCTCGCTCGACGATATACATCCGATGGAATCGGCTAATACTGTTTCAAAGAAACGCGACTTCGACTTTCACTCTTTGAGAGACGCGCGATTCTTGGCCCACGATCCACCACCTCCGCGATTTCTCTCTCTCTCTCTCTCTCTCTGTCTCTGTGTTTCTCTCTGTTTCTCTCTGTTGCTCGTACTCTGGCCTAGCGCAACCCTCGCGACGAGTTCTCTTCGTCCTTTGTTCGACCTACGTGTCTCGAGTAGGAAATAATGTGAAAGATCGCGGAGGAACGAGCGGAGAATCGGGCGTAGGAGCGACGACGCTCCTCCTTATTGTCCTACGCGGAATCTCTGAACTTGACGCGAGAGCAGCCTCGAAAGGAGACGGAGAAAGAGGGAGAGAGAGAGAGAGAAAGAGAGGCGGAAGGAGACGTTAAGATGGGTGAACCGTGCTCCGTGCATGTTCATAGATGGAGGTGGAGAGGTTATTGTTGTTTTCTTTTATTTTTATGTTTTTGTTTTCTTTGTTTTTTTGTTTTGTTTTGGTGATCATGGTTTGACACCAGGGGTTCCTTGGTGTAATTCTGGTGTGGGTGATTGTCATAGTTCAAAGTTAACGAGCGGACCACGGATGTTTATGCGAATGCATATTTTTGCGCAAAGTAGGTGAAGAAATGGAACGTGTATTGAGATGATCATTAGAGGATCGTAAAGATTTTAGTCTTGTTTTTGTAGTTATGCATTCTTTATATTTGTTAAAAAAATTTTATCATGAGTTTCTTTCTGTTTGTTTAACCCTCCGTGCATCTATATTTTTTTGTAAATTGTATTTAATCTTTATTGTATTCTTGATTATTGGTTAAGAAATTTTTGAGTTAATTTACGGTGAGAAATTGGAATAAATTGTGATTTTAAATTGGTATGCAAACAAAATTCTGATTATGGAAGGTCGGAAGAGATTGAACATTCTAAACGAGGAAAAATTTATCTCTCTGTTGATTGAAATTAATAGAAGATTAATTACTCAGTAATGTAAATTAAAAAAAATCTCTTCGTTAAATTTGAAACACAGGTGTTGGCGATAAATGTTAGACACTTGTCCAGTGAAACAGGTTAAACGAAGGTCCAGCATCCGGTCAAGCGAGATCAGAGATCACGGATTAATCTTTCCACCGCCTGTCCATCCAGTTCTGGACCACACGAATCCTGTTTAGAGGGATGCTCCCTCCAGATATTCCCGTCGACATCCCAAACGAGATTGTAATTCAAATCATAATTCACTCCTCGCTTGAACCCTGCGGCACACTTCGCAGATTGCGCTCGCGAATATCTTCATTGCCCGACAAAGTGTTTCAACTTTGGTCAACGATTTCTGCATTGTTTCTAGACAAACTTGGGTTCTCGGTTCTTTTAACTTCTTCCGTCTATTATGAATAATATAACAGATTTTATTCACGCAACTTATTAAACAGAAATCTGTTAATTATATATTCTGGTGTAATCTCGGTGTAATTCTGGTGCGGGTGATTGTCATATTTCAAAGTTAATGAGCGGACGACAGTGATAAAAAAAAAAAAAAAAAAATGATAAACTATTTCTTTAAAAAAAAAATGACCAACATTGGTCGCACGGAAAATCCAAGTGATCTTCAAAAATATAATCGTTTATTTTCTCAATCAAATAAGTTATTAAAAATTTCTTCGCCTATTGTTCGTTTGCACGAATCTCTAACCCATCACTATACGACTCGTTTCAATTAGAAATATTGGTCCCAGAATATCTACATATTTCAATCTCGAATATCTACACAGTACATGCATCCCAACCCTCTATAGCCCGAATTTTGTCTGCTTATTGGAGAAAAAATTACGATTGATTACAATGTTTCACTTTGATTTGAAAATGTTTTAACTAATAATTAGATGGATCGTGGTGTCGCCACAGTAATACAGTAATCAAATTTAACAGCGCAGCGATACCTAAACAAAATTAATTTTTAAAAATATAAATACCTCAGATTCTAACTTTTAAGTCACACGGTCCCACGGAGGGTTAACAGAAAACAATAACACCGTCCTCGCCTCACAGTTCCAAACAAAAAACAGACATAATTCAAACAGTTCCCTCGAAAGTGTTCAATCCAAAGACGCGTCAATTATACACCATTAACGAAACACGAATTCCAACAATTTCCAAAATAATTCACCACCATGGTTCGCCAAAGGAATTCTAGAATCATCGCGATGCAGCTCGAGTTTACCGTTCCGGTTGCAATAACAAAATAACGATGTCTCCATACCAAAGCACTCGGCGAACCATTCACGCAAACAAGACTCACGCGCTATCGAGCGAAACATAGGAAAATCCTGCTGTCAAACGAGACGGGTAACCAGCTACTCATAGAGAGGGATGCAAGGATCGTGTAGTCGTTCTGTTCTCGCATCGTTCGCTCGGCAGCTTGAAAAAGGTCAACAAGACGTAAATCCAAGGGTTCGTGTATCAAGAGCAGCGCGGGGGTGCTGAGTGCGCGGCAACGAACTCGTCCTTACCCAAGGACTCTCGTCCTTCTTTTCCTCCGATCCTCGTTTCCTCTCCGACGATTTCCATGACGCGACCCGTACGTCACGAAATAACGGCTGGTAGCCTAGACTCGCTTAATTGGGTCCGCCATTTTCGGTGGCGCGACCCCTCGAAAATCCTCATCGTTTCCTCCTTCCCCTCTCGGAAGGACTTCAGAAGGGTTGCCCACCGACACCACCACCACGGTCGTCGTCCACGCACAGGCCTTCCTCCGCTGCGACCCGAGCCGCTTTGTTTTCGCCCCCAAAGGGTCCGCCATTTTGAATTTATGATACCCAACCACTCGGGTCTCGGACACCGAAAAACTTCGGTCGTTAGTGAAAGTTAAGAGCCGACCCTCTTCTATCGTCCGCGCCAGACCGTGCGCAGTCATTTTCTGTAATAGCACGCGGACACGCGCGTGATGGACGCGGGCTTAATGACACGCGCCCTCTTGGATCAACTGCGAGCCTTTGAAATATTTTTTTCTTTTTTCTTATTTCTTTCTCTTTTGCCGCGACGATGCTTGATCTCGGGGAGATGTTTCAAGCTTCCGTCGAGAACGATTGTAAGATCGCGGGAGAAAATATTGAACCGAGTTCTGTTTCTATGGAGACATTTTTTTTTTGGGAGGGGGCTGTAAGAGATTTTTTGGTTCTTTTTATACGTTATAAATTTGTGGGTTTATTGCTTGATACGTGATTTTAAAGAGGTTTTGGAAAGATTAGCGATGAATTAACTGTTGGGAGAATTAATTCGAAAGGAGGAAATAAAGTTGAGGGTTGTGTAGGAAGTTTGTTGGAACGGTACATGAAAATTGAAATATTATTCGTTGTATGGGCAAATTGGAAAAATTATGCAGGGAAATTATCAACCTAAAGCTACTGCTTTCAAAAAGCTTATCGGAAGTGCAATCTTTTCCGCGCGAAACCTTCTAAAAAAAAAAATACTTGCATTAATAGAGACACTCATTTAAACGCTATTTTCTTCTCGGAGATGGAGGAATTAAACTGTTACAATGAAAACTCCCCAGGGGTTCCGTGAGGGTTCTAGATAATCGAGATTAAACACGTGAAGAGGGTATCCGATCTCTCCCACTTATTTCCACCTGAATAGAAGAAGGAAACAAACAACCGAACTCTCAAAACCCAACATTCTCTCGTTTACCACCAACAAAAAAAAAAAATAAAAATAAAATGAAACTAAAAAAGTATGTAACAATCCCTTTCAACTTTCTCAAAATCAATTCGTTCGAATCGATACATCCAGAAAAAAAAAAACCATCAACAATAATAAACCCATCGAAGCAGCGTTCACCAGGAAGGCTGTACGTGCACGCTCGTCTCCGGGAATATTCGTTTACGATGAATCCGATTTCCGGCGACGATCACCCAAAGGCGGAGCCGAGACGTTTCGGGCGACCGCCTTTTTCGAGCCGTCCAACGATAATCCGATATTCCCAGGCCGAAGATAGTTTAGTTCAAATTCGATGTCCGGAGGAGCGGCGAGGAAGCGGTTCGACGGAGATGTCAACTTAAAACAATTGGCGAGGGATGGGTGCATAGCGACACGCAATATCCTGACTCCTCTAATTCGATTAGGGAACTAAGCTACGTAGACCAAGAGGAGAGACCTGGAATTCCCTTCAACAGGCAAAGGATGCAGGTACCCTGGGCCATCCTCCTTGTGAAACACGTGGAACGAGGACAAGCGACAACGCGGATACAGCCTCCGGAGCAGAGGTAGTCACCGAATTATCGGACTCGATGGAAGAACCGGTTCAATTTGCCAAATTAATCCGGTGCCAACCCTACCAACCAGCTGGGCAAACCGCGATGCCTGGAGTTTTCGATGCAAAACGTCTATGGTCCCACGAGTTTCGTGAACGATGCTCCGGTGTTCCGTCCTCTTATTGGTTCTGGAATTTGTCAACGGTACGGTGCTGGTCTACGATCCAGTTTTACAAACCAACGAACGATAAACGAGGTATTGTTATATTTTGTTTCACTTCTGCATTGGTTTTTACTGTTTTTTTTTTGCTGGTATCTGATTAAATGGTCGTGAGAAAGGTATTGAAATTTCGTAGTGAATTAAACGTTATATGTAATATTTACATAAATACTATACTTTTGAATATTCCTTTATCGGATGTAGTGTAGGGTAAACTGGGAGTAGTTCGTAACACAGGCTGTTTCGTGTTTCTTTGGATATCGTGCTATCATTTTAAAATCTTGCCATACTTTGACAAGTCTGACTCACAGTTTCGGGTCAAATACGAATATTACGAGTGAGACTCGTGGTCACAATTTTGAATCAAACCTGAATATTATCATTGGGATTCGTTGCGTCTTTCTAGATAATGTCTAATGAAAATAAAGGCTAGAACTTATACAATTTTAGTAATAGCGTTCGGCGAGCATCGGTCTCTAGACTTCTGTCTTGGATTTTGCCCGACTAAATGGTAGCGCCTAAGGTTAATTGAAAACAGAGGACAGTATTAAGGATCCAAGATTACCATATTTAATTTTCGCGTCCACTTTGTTACTGTAAAACATTTTAAGATCAAAAAGAAAGCTTAAAGGATATACAAAACTGTAACGCAAGCGAAAAAAAAAAGAAAAATTACAGCACGCTTAAAAGAAGCCATCTAGCAAGAATATTTTATAAATACTAATTCTAACAACAAAAAATAAGAATCCAAGATTACCATGTTAAATTTTCGCGTGTACTTTATTACTCTAAAACATTTTAAGATTAAGAAGAAAGCTCGAAGGACATACAAAACTATAGCGTAAGCAACAAAAAAAGAACAGCACGCTTAAAAGAAGCCACCTAACAAAAATATTTTATAAACACCAACTACAAAAATAAAAAATCCTCAATTTAAAATCAATCGGCCAATTTCCGTCGAGGAACACCAGGTATCACAACACTCGCCTACCAAATTCACGCCTCCGCCCCTCGCGCGAAACGAATTAGCAAGGACCACGTTCGATCAAATTAATTTAAAACTTTCATTCCGTCCCAACATCCTGTCAATGGCTCCCGTGCCATTGCTGCCCTCCCCCAATCTACTCGGTGCAGTCCCATAGCGCCCCTTTCGCACCCCTGCACCGAGCACCCCTACACCGAGCTCCCCTACCCCAAATGGGAGGGGTGCACCGTGTTGGACAACCCTATCCAAACCATTCTCCCCCCTCTTAAACCGAGAAACTAGACCTAGGAACTAGATTCGTCTACTTTACCGACTACCTAGCCACAAAATATCGCGCACTGATCATCCGACTGTGAACCATCCACAGATGTCGGCACCACCGTTTTACCGACCCCTGTGACACAGCTTCCCGCCTAACAGGCCACTTGGCACTCGATAATTCGACGAGGTCTCTAAGAGTGAACGACTACGGTCCAGGTGCCTTCACAGTCGCACACAGTCGAAACCTCTATCCGATACGCGGCTGTCCCTGATACTCGTTCGACGCGAAACGAAAACACTTATCGACCAGAAGCGGAGCCACTCTAATTACGCGACAGCCTAGGCATATAATTAGTGACCTGTGCGAGGTAATTCAGAAACGCTCCCTATTGACCCAATTACAATCCGTCCGGAAAGCTTCACCGACGATGTAACCAACGACTACGTAAACAGGCGTTGCATTCGGGTATCGTCGAGAGCGCATTCGAAGAAATTCATCCGACGAATCCATTCAACGATCCCGGCGATACGATGCGCGCACAGAAGGAGAGCTCGGTGAATAGGCGACGGTTTGTTCGGTTGAGCAAAAATCAACGGAGGGCCGCGAAAATCCGCGGAACCGAGAAGAGAGAGAGAGAGAGAGAGAATAAAAAAAAGAAAAAATAAGAGAGAGAGAAAATTTGCCCGACGTACGTTAACGGATACGTGGCAGCGATTGTTCCCCTAAACCCTCGGCAGACGAATGTTACTTCGAACGCGTATTTTCCTTGGAACCCTTTCTCTTTCCCTGTCCCTCTTCCGGTGGAACGAGAGACGGCTGAGCCGTGAATGGTCTGACGTATCGTCGGCGTGTCTGTGCCTGACACCTCGGATTTTTCCATTAAATTTTCTCGACGCGAAAATCTATCACCGGTTACAGTCCTGGAAAAACCTGCTTCGACTCTGTAAAGCGATTCCCATTACGATTGCTCCGCGGGATCCCGTGAAACGTATCGAGCCTTCCATTCAGGCTGGCCGACTCCCCCGCAAGGAAGCCCTCCAACACCTCGCCTCGTTGAATTAAGAAAATTTGTCGAGAACAAAGATTGTGGAGAGGAAGTCAGCTGGCGGTGGAACGAATCGATTGAATAACATTTTTCGGTTGATCCGAGGTGGATAATCGATGCGACGATGTTTGCAGAAGTTGTTCGATGGTGGAAGAACATTGTTGACCGGAAAATTGGAATAATTATTTGGAGGAGCAAGATGAAGGAAACGAAGGAATTGGGAAAAAAGAGAGAAACAGAGTTTAAAACTGTGTTACCTTAGATTTTTTGCGGGAACAAATTTCCTGTGTCGCGATAAATAATAGTAATTATATATTACGTTAAGTGGTACGTAAATGATATTATAATAGATACAGGAAATTTATCAGCGATAAGTAAATTAACGGAGGATTTAATGCGGATAGAAACCGGAAAGCGATTCTAAATTTTCCGGCGGCACTGTATGCACTATCGATTCGATACGCAACGAAGTTAAATATAGGGAATGTGTATAACGAGTAACTGTAGGCGGAAACATAAATAGCAAACAAGAGTAACGAAATAGATCGACCTCGTATCGCCGGTGTATCCAAGTTCTTACCCCTTTGTATAGCAGCTCGTATATAAGTCCTAGGACCAATAGGGTGGCGTCGGCTTTGCGTAAATACGGATTTCGCGCGCCTCGTTCAAACAACGGCCGCTCAAATACAGATGGAGTCCACGGTCGAGTGTTTGCACGGAGAATAAGATCGACTAATTTATCAATAAGGATCCCCGAAATGTTCCACCAACTACTCTTTCCAACTTCTTTAAAATTCAATTCAGACTCTTCTGCGTAATGTTACACCGCTGCGCGTGTCTTACAGGATCTCGCAAACGTATCCCTATTTAAAGAAAAAAGAACAAAAAGAAAAAAAAAGAGGAAAAAACTATCCGACGGACGAGCATCAAGCCTGTCTCCAACGATCGCGTAACAACATAACTCAATATTGATCAAGAAATTGAGATACACGGGGAAGAGGGGCCGCTTAAAAAGGAG
>SMSQ01019400.1:0-18810 GCA_019453375.1 Ctenoplectra terminalis | reverse complement strand
AAACAAAAAAGCATAATCAATTGCTTTATTTGCTTCGTTTAAGAACTCTAATTTACAAAATCATTCGATGTAGCATAAAAAAATATTTTATTTTCAATAATGGCACGTTAGCAGAGTCTAATCAGATCGCCGCGAAGCCTTGAAAAAAAAAAACATTAAGAACATAAAATATAAAAAAGAGCTTAGAGAAAGTGGAAAGACAGACAAACAAAAATTATCGCCTGGCTCGCGCGAGTCTGGCCGCCAAATATGCGCAAGGACTGACCCAGGCTCGCGCAAAACCATGAGAACATCGAAGAAAGGACAGAAGTGAAAGATAATAGCGTAATCCCGAGGCTCTCTTTTCCACTTTTTGTCTACGAGAACCCGAAAGCCACATCCACACATCCACCGCACGTCCCCTTTAACATATTTAAATTAAAAAAATGTTCAAAGCAGAGCAGTATGTAAATATCGTTCGTATTAATAGTATATCGAATCGGAACGCACATCCGGAAAATATTCGAATTTTCTACACATAATTTCGCAAATATTGTTGTACGACCCCTGTTTGTTTAATTTTTACTTGATTTATTAGCCAGACCTATTTTATTACGCCGTGTACACGTTTCGAGTGAGGTTGTCTGGAACGAGTTCGTATTAATTTTGAACGATCTCTCCTGTTAATAAAATTTTACGACTCCAACCCGGGCACCCCTTCATCAAAAGCTGTAGCTGCGGGGATAATAATTTTTTATTACCCTTCGGAGAGTATTATTCTTCCGCGTTTTGTCAGTTCCCCTAAGTGGAAATCTCTACTACCACAATTTTTTTTTTTTTCCGGCGACCATCCCCGTGAGCTATTAGAAACTCTGTACCTCTGAATATCAGAATCCATCTCCGTCATACATCCTTCTTGCAGTTCGCACGTTTTTAAATAAAGTCTTCCCGGAAATGACGACGAATGGCACGAAATGGATCCCAGCGTTATATCACGATTCTCTCGCGATCCGGGGGAAAAAAAAGAACCGCGGAATTTTTGTTTCCTGGGACGCGTAACCTCGACCATTTAATGCCACAGAAGTCGACGCTTACCGGTTCGTGATAAAAAATGCAGGCGAGTTTCAATTATTCACGCGACATTTGGTATTTTCCAGTAATTGGAACGCAATACGGTCGACCTACAGTCGCGAAACATTAATATTCGATCGAATGTTTCATAAAAGGATGTTTCTGATGCTTGAACAGCGAGACGGAGGACACGGTGCTTTGGTAAACAGAAATTGAAAACGAATTATTAATGTTTGTTCCTTGCGAACTGAGATTAGAGGTTGGTAGTTAGCAGTTGCTGATTAATCGATAATATATCGACCCCTTGCCTTATGATTTCTTCAGTGTTCATACGTGTTAGCAATAGCTGTTCGCTGCTTCGACACTTTGTCAAACGCAAGGTATTGAAATATTCGACGTATTTTGCATTTGCTAATTTTCAATCTTGTAAATTGAAATTAAAAGTTGAAATTGAACTTTGCCATAAATATAGTGTGTTTTTATTGTATTTTAACCGCAATCACCGCCACGAACGTGACCCGTGATGATAGGGTAAAGGGTTAATACTAGAATCTACGATTAAAATATGCTTACTTCTACCGAACAATTTAAAATAATATTTATTTAATAATAAAATATAAGATGATAAAAAATATAAGATGCAGTGAAAGTCTTTATTCGTATTCGTTGCAAAAAAACAGAAAAAATTCTTAAAAGTGTACCACTGTAACATTACAAAATTTATACGAGAAATTGTAAACCAGTCGTTTCGACCATTTTGGTTGTTCTAGGCGTTAAGGCTGTTGGAATTAAATTTCAAACAAGTTTCTTTATCATTCGTTTAAGTATGTATAACTAATTCGAATCGTTTCCTAAATTATTTTCGGGTAATTAAAACAAGGTAAAAAATAATTCCAGTTGTTCGATCACGAAAATTCTTAATTATTCAACCATGTGATATTTTTAACACGGTTGTTAAAACTTTTTCGTTAAAACATGAATCGAAAATTTCCCCGTTCCGTGAATGTTTAACGAATAAAAAATACGATATGGACGCTGGTTATACATTCACGATCGAATTTTTTTTAATGGAATTAATGAAACTGCTTCTCTGCGGAAGCATCGATATTGAAAACACGGATTCGTATTAAACAGACAAATATTATTCGTAAGCTATCTACCTTCTGTACACTTAATTAAAATCAAAAGCAATTACTCCTCGAACCACTTTCTTCGTTACATATTTATATAAACACAATAAAGATCGAAGTAGATTGGAAAGTTGTTTTTTCGAAAAATCGGATCAAAGGATTCTACGATATTCTTACGTGCAATAATAGTAACTGTATCAACGAAGTTACACAATGTGTTACACAAACCCACACTTAGGATTCGTCGACTCACCACTCTTATTAACCTAACTAAATAAAAATTACAATCCAGACTCAATTAACCCTTTGAGCGCTGAGTGTGCTGTGGACCGCCTACTTTTTACGATGAATCACTGGCTAGGCTGCCTACTTTTTACGACGAAGCGCATGCTGGGCCCAAATTGTATGGTTGTGTGAGAACCCATATATGCGTTCATGGCCCAAATTGAATGGCTGTGTGAGAACCCATATATGCGTTCATGGCCCAAATTGAATGGTTGTGTGGGAACCCATATATGCGTTCATAGCGCAAAGGGTTGAAGAGATTTCTGAAAATCTATCTCCAAAAATATATCTATCTAAACCTACAAACTTTCAATTCGCAAATAATCAACAAGATACCAATAGCTGACTCGTAAAAATTGATTATGTTAAAAATTAGTCAACCAGCCCAGATCTTCCCTGCTTTCTGTACCTCCGATATATTAAACAAAAAATGGCCAAAAATATCTCAGTATAAATCCCACAAAATCCCCAACATAATGCAAAGTACACCAGGAACCACAAACTTGTGCACAGTCTCATACATCAGCGCGTCTCTTCAAACATCGAATCCCCTCTTTCCGTTCCTAGTCAAGCGAGCGCGCGAAAAGGCAATGAAGGAGGCGAGCAAACGAGCCGAGCCGTGTGTCGCTATAATCATCGCTCGTACATACGAATAGAAACACAGAGGATCTCCGTATGGCGCGGAATATCGCGTAGCTCGCGTTATCGAGCGATCGCGCGCATTTGCTCGCCGGGAATGGGACAACAGCAACAGCACACGGTCTCCTCTCGATTCAATGGGACAGAGTTTGCCGGAGCGTGAAAACGCTCGCGGCCGGTATTTGCGCATACACGAGTTATCCACCGGCAAAAATCCTGCCGCCTGATGCAGCGAGTTATTGTGCCCCGGCTTGGCCAATCTCGGTCAACTTCGGCCCGGACCGATTCGTTGGCGATTTATCGACGCTCGCTTCGGCGCGCCACGGTAAAAGGCAAATCCTCCTGCAGAAGGTTGCACACCGAATCTGGCTATTTCCTGGCTTTTTACGACGTTAGAGTTGCCGTTTTGCGTGACTCGGACAATGTACGTGTTACATCGCGACTAGAGCTACCGTTTGTAAAATCACTAATTTAGGATTGGGGGTGTTAAGAGAGATGGTGGCTCGTGACTCGAAATTGTGGGGATGCTGCGACGTTTTAAAGGTGCGTACACGGTGTAAATACAGTGGATACGTGGTTGAATAAAATATAAAAATTATGGTGAACATTAACCCCTTGCACTCCGTTGACATCGTAATTCTAGCATATCACTCGGATGTCTTCTCTGATGGGACATTAAAGTTTATTAGTGATTGCAGGGAATCAACTTATTCCGGCACAACTTTTTCAGAAATTAATGTTTTCCTGAAATATTCCGTTGAAATGGCACAAGAAGTACAAATAACTCTACTTTAATCGCCGGTAGTTCTAGTGTTAACCCTTTCGCTCCTAACCCCGGATATATCCGGTATCCACGCGATAATTCTTGGCGACGAACGTTGGATATATCCGGCATGCACGATGTGACCCACGGAGACGAGCGCCGAATTAAATTATTAATCACTGTATATTATTCTTTCGCTATGTCCTGTTGTTGATCAGAATCTATTTTTATACCTATTAAATAAGTTTGTATCTTTTATGTGGAAATTATGAGAATACTGTTTTAAATTATGAGTATATTGTTTTAAATTATGAGTATATTATTTTCCACGCGCAATGTGTACACTTTTGACGCAGGGTCCAGTTGAGTGGCGGCGCTACAGCGGACCGAACCGCCGTAGCGAAAGGGTTAAACAAGAAGAAATGAAGATTTCCTGGCTTTTTACGACGTTAGCGTTGCCGTTTTGCGTGACTCGGACGATGTACGTGTTACATCGCGACTAGAGCTACCGTTTGTAAAATCACTAATTTAGGATTGGGGGTGTTAAGAGATATGGTGACTCGTGACTCGAAATTGTGGGGATGCTGCAACGTTTCAAAGGTGCGTACACGGTGTAAATACAGTGGATACGTGGTTGAATAAAATACAAAAATTATGGTGAACATTAAAATAAAATGAAGCATGAAAAAATATTGTTTTGCATATAGACAACGGTGGAACTGCGCGACAGACGGTGAAGCATTACGTTAATAGCTCGCATCTCGCTGTGACGTGCATATGCTTAGCTGTTGGATACCGCTCTAAGCTAGTTAAGTATTTTTATGTTTACCACTTAGTTTAAGATGAGTAATCACAAAATTTCCTTCCTTTCGTACATGCACAATTACGCATACGACCGTTGAATCTGTTACTCACCAATGTCGAGTCATAATATCCAAGAATGTCTATTGGACATATTCTTACTCCCATCACTTTTAAAATCAGACCTCCGAACCTTTATAAGAGACACAACAGAATTTACCTAAAAAACTTAAGTCTCTTGTACCGACAACATCGAAGAATTGTTCCAATCTAAGAAATCTATCCAAGAGCCTCCAAAATTGCAAGATTTCCTGTAGAAAAGTTAGTAAATAAAATACTCGTTATTCTACTAACAGCATCTATGGGACCGTGTGACTAAAAAGTTACAAATTGATGTATCTTTATTTTAAAAAATTAATTTTGATTAGTTATCACCGCACTATTAAATTTGATTACTGTATTACTATAGCGACACCACGATCCATCTACAGTAATTATTAGTTTAAACATTTTCAAATTAAAGTGAAAAACTGTAATCAATCGTAATTTATTCTCCAATAAGCAGACAAAATTCGATCTAAAGAGGGTTAAAAAATAAAAACCATTTTGTTAATGCAGCAGAAATATAGGTACACAAATTTAAATACTTTGTATAATAAATTATGGTATAACGCGTTTAAACGAAAATAAAAATAATTCGGTGCTGCGGAAAACGTCTCTGTACGATTAGCAAGTGAAAGGGTTAACCAAACTGTGCTTAAAAAACGAATATATATAAAACTAGCTTTCAGCGTTCGCGCAAGTGGATATTATTATACATGAGTTCCCTTACGTTTCCATCAAGCAGTCTGAAACGCCCATCGTACATGAGAATCCTCCTTAACAGCTTCCAAATGCAAATCACTCGTAAACGGTGGATTCTAACAGAAGCGTTCGCTCGATGCTCATTAGTTATGCGATAAACAGCGTGTTTTACGAGACCGGTTTTATTCGATCGGGTGTTTTGACGCTCGTAATTTGCTGGGAATAGGAATCGTAAAGTGTCGCAAAGCGGCGATTCACTGAATCAGCTCGCGATATATAAACGAAATCGTTCGCATTATTCCGTGTACGATGGAATAATGGTTTTCGTTTTGCGATTCGATTTCGCGACCGCGGCGTGAATTAAATGAGCAGTGGCTTTTCTAGCTCATTGATTGTGCGCGAAAAGCAAAAGAGCGTGAATGGCTGTGTGTGTGTTTAAACTATAATATACAGAGCGTGCCAAAGTGAAGGATATTTAACGGACTGATTCTTGAAACGATTTCGAGCAACTTTTTCTTTTGCAAAATTGTCAAATTCGGCTTCGTTAACGAGTTATTAACGAAAAACACCGACCAGTCACGGAGCGAGAAAGGCGGCCGGCGAAAGCGTTGGCTCCGCGCCGCGCTTGACATCGACGAGCAACTCGGAATGAAACGAAAAATTAAATTAACCCTTTCGTTACGGGTGCCGTATATATCCAGCATTCACGCGACGATCTGTGTGCACGGGTGCCGTATATATCCGGCAACTTGCATATACGAGCGCAGTTCCTCGTCGGCAAAAAAGAATTTACTATATCGGTAGAGTATCTCTTGATTCTATCAACTCACATTGGATTAACCCTTTGCACTCGACTGGCGCCGCTATGGCGACATGCATAATTTTCTTCAGAGATTAAGTTTTGAACTAAATTCTGTATTTTGTTCAATTCAAACGCTTCCTTTGTTTTAAAATAAAGTAAATTAACTAAGTAAATAAAAAATCGTAAACAATTGTAATTTTCTGTTTCTCTTTCCAAAAGAACACGTTTTTTCACAAGTTTTCACAGTAGTTCTTTGAAACTTAAAAAAGTTCGCCAGTGCAAAGGGTTAATCCTAATAAAAGCATATTTTTTATGTGAAAGACGTACTTGCAAACAGCGAAGACTACCGACGTGCATTGTGCACACTTTTCGGCGCGGTTTTCCGTTCAGTGGCGTCACTCCGGCGGAGCGGACTGCCGTAACGAAAGGGTTAAACTTACTCAATCGGGAAAAAGTTCGCCTGCTGCTTGAAAATTTAGGTTACTGTGTCACTGTACCGATTTTGATCCTTATACGGGTAGTAACGAAGTTAATCGGATTATACGGGAGTCTACTGTATTCCGATAGAAGTTTGAAATATTGCACATAACACTTTTTTCAGTATCTTCTTTTTTTTTTATTCTCGGTTGAATTTTAGTAAACTCATGAAACAAGGGCATTGATCTTCGCATAGTTTAAAAATTAAGTTATCAGATTTCCGTAATCAAACTTTCTAAGTAAATATTTCGTTGCGATTCTATTCATAATTCGTGATCTTGCAACCTTCGACGGGACACCCGTCAAAAGCCTCACGCGACACGCGACGCGAGAGTGAAAAATTTTCAATAAAAGCTGACGAACGAGCGCGTACCGGCGGAAACAACGCGGCCCAGCTTGTAAATTAATGGACACGACCGACAGGAAATACGTACCCGTGAAATATGTGCCATTGACGCGGTTTAATTAACGACCAACCCTTTACACGATCGATTCTTGGTATCTCTCACGCCCTACCATGAATATGTACCATTACCGTGTGCCATAATCAGAATTGTTTCTCAAACTTCCAGCCGTTGCACCCTTTTTTTTTTTTAACATTTTTAACTTTGAGAAAAATATAACGTAAAAAAAAATGTTTTAATTCAAAAAGCAATAAAAGACATGAAACTTGTAAAAAAAAAGGTTAAT
Organism: Ctenoplectra terminalis; assembly: GCA_019453375.1. Lineage (NCBI taxonomy): Eukaryota > Metazoa > Arthropoda > Insecta > Hymenoptera > Apidae > Ctenoplectra > Ctenoplectra terminalis. Next base: position 11,369 of record SMSQ01019400.1, on the reverse strand, counting down.
TTGATGTTAAAAATAATTATGTAAATATATACATCGATTGCAGTACTTTTCGGGTGTCACAGTTAGGTTAGGGTTCAATTCATTCATTATTTCGCTCACAGTTTCCTTCGGAGTTCAAGTTTTCGCCGAAGTCTTACTTAATTGCCCGGTAGTTAAGAATTAAGGTCATCCCCAGCGCCCTGAATATGTTAATACATGTATATCTTCAAAAATTGAATTCTAGATTCAGGAAGTTTCGTCTTGCTAGCGCTTTGCCTTAAAAATTTAAATCGTTCTACGTAGGCTTCGATCGTACTTCGTTGCGCTCCATATTTTACGAAAAAAGATGGCAAAATGTGTTCCTTGAAGTTGTGTGTCCTTTTAAATATTTCAATAAAACTTCAGGTCACCTTTAGTCATAAAAACCGTTCGGAGTCCCTTTACGATCATCCAAAGGCATTTCGAAGTTATCCAAAATTAATCAAAAATTGTCTAAGCATCCTAAGGTCGCTCAAAATTATCCAATACATTCCCAATACCATCCAAAACTATATCAAGGCCATTCAGTGTCATTTCAAGGCCATTTTTATTCATTAAACTCGCCTAAAATCGTTTCAGGATCATTCAAAAGCATTTCAAGGTTATCTAAAATTAATCTAAAATTATCTAAGCCTCCTAAGATCGCTCAAAATTATCCAATACCTTCCAAAACTGTATCAAGGTCAGTCAGTGTCACTCCAAGGTCCACTTTAGTTATTAAACTCGCTTAAAATCGTCCTAGGTATTTCATCCGAAGGTATATCGAAGCCATCTAAAATTAATCTAAAATTGTCTAAGTATCCTAAGAACGCTCAAAATTATCCAATACCTTCCCAATACGTTCCAAAACCATATCAAGGTTATTCCCTGTCACTCCAAGGTCCACTTTAGTTATTAAACTCGCTTAAAATCGTTCTAGGATCATCCAAAAGCGTTTCAAAGTTATCTAAAATTAATCTAAAATTAATCTAAAATTGTCTGAGCATGTCTAAGCATCCTAAGATCGCTCAAAATTATCCAATACCTTCCCAATACCATCCAAAACCATATTCAAGGTAACTCAATGTCACGAAAGTTATTCCAAGCTCATTCTAGGTCACGTAAATATAAGTTCTTCCTAACCGAAATTAGAAATTTTTTTTTTAATTTAAGTATAATGAAAAACATAAATAAAAAGATTCACTAGAAGTATAATTATCTCTTGTACATCTACAAAACATCGAGGAATAAATTAATTTTAAACCACGTTTATGCATCTCGATTGACAAAAGCATCGAACCGGAAGTTCAGCGACCACCGATCCGCGTATCTTTCGAAACGTCACCGCTCGATAATCGTCGAAAGTTTCGCTGTTCCGTGAAATACTTGATTATTTATGTCGGCCAGTAAATCATCGCTTCCGCCAGCAAAACTATCCTAACTCTCTAAACGCTTTTCCTCGTCGAGTATCGTGTCTCCGCTCTCTACAACCATTCGTCTCCCACCAGACTTGTCCGCAACTTGCTCGCTCGCTCCTTTCCTAATGCTTAATCTCCGCAGAAATTGCCTCGCAGCAGAGCGTTCCGTTTCATATTCAGCGAAAAATTGAAGTTTCGAATTGCAAAACGCGACGATGAAAATCTGTCCAAGATGTTAGACCTTGATTGATGAAAATGGAATTTATTTTTTGTGTCTGGCTGTGTGTTAGAAAATGATCGATGATATTCTCACGGTAAAGGAATACAGTGTATTCGAGGGACAACTATTTTCTTAGCTCGAATCTGGGTCGTGTTTTGTAAGCTAACCTGAAACGTGAATTCATGCTTCCGGGAGCAATTCTGTAGATTAGTATAATTATATACGTGTAAGAAAGTGCACACAACCTGCGCCACGAAATTATTTCTAAAATTGTTGGCCGCTTTAAGATGGAGAACTCTTTGTTTCCGGTTTCAAGTTTACTTTAATTCTATGGGCAAAATTATACTCTAACATCTACAGCGTATGAAACGAAATTTATGATATTTTAATATTATATTATTTTAACAAGCAGAAATTTGAATTATATACCGTGAATCAATCATGTGGAATTAAAAGTCTGTAAATCTCTGTAATTTTAATCGTAACTATCGATGTATCACCTTTATGGCTCAAATATTTAATTAATACGCGTAAATTTTGGACTTAAAAAAAATATTCTGAAAACTTGTAATTTTTGTGAAAATAAAGAGGAGCAAGGTTCCTTGGATGAAAAATATGATGCTCCGAAGTAGGCTTCCTTTCTTTCGTAGTCCCCTTCGATATATAGTAAAGCTATGGATCTACACTAGCGATAAAATAAAAAGAATGAGTTTTTTATTCATCATGGTTTCTATAAAAATGAAAACAGAGTGAGGCTAAAGAAGAAAAAGAAAAATCGGCTTCCTTTTTATAGAACGGTACAGTACGGGTCTGGAAAGTTGGCAGTCGGAAGGAACGCGGGTCTGATTCGTTATAACCTAACAAGATCCACCTTCTTTTATAGTTTATTGTTACTTATATTATTATTACTTATATTATTATTATTATTATTATTATTATTATATATTACTTATATTATTACTACTTATAACCCGCCATAGTTATAAGAACAGAGCCCGCGAGTTTTGGTTTTTTCTGTATTCTGTATTCACACATAAGAAACACACGTGATTAGACGGAGCGATCGGAGTACCGACTATCAATTTTTCAGACCCGAACGGTAGATAGATATATCTAACCAGCTTAAAAAACGAAATCATAAAATATAAATCCTTATTGAAAAAAAAAAAAAAAAGGAAAGAAAGGAAAATGAAGTTTCAAAATATTCCCTTCAATCATCTCCTTCGACCCATAATCCTACTCTTTAGTCCCGTAAAGCTTGCTATTTTGAAACATAACAAAGCAGCCCTGTTCGTCCCATAAACTGATATCCATTCAGTGTCTTCCACCTTTCCACACAAAACCTGACCGTCGCGTCTACGTACTCGCACAGACACAATCGCTTCCCTTTCCAAAAAGAATATTCACAAAGAGGAGCAACAAAATACTTTCATCCCGGTAATATTTCACGGTCGGTTGCCATCGACCTTGACGTCACACTCCGCCGCTCGTATATCATTATCCTTGTCTCATTTAAGCCGGATTAGTGACGAGCGAATTCACGCGAATCGTTCCGTATTTTCGTCGCGTTAAATTTCGCGTAATCTCACGTGACCGGCTTATTTTCATCGTTATCGCGCGATCTAGGAAGGCGTAACCGTCGCGTTCTTATCGCCGACGCCATTCGATTAATCTCAGCCGATTACGCGCGAAAAATCAAACCACCTTTCTTATCAAAGTCCGGAGATGAGCGGACCATTAAGTTTTTTTTTCCCTCCCTGTAACGATGGAAGAATTTTTTTTTTTTTTTCTTTTTCTTTTTCTTTCGATCCTTTCTACCTTCGCAGCTCCGTGTCGTCGTTAATGTTGTGTGGCGATGCTAACGTCAACGTTATCGACGCAGCCGTTGGATCTTCCGCTTAGATGCCCGATTACAGACGTCCCTTACTTTGATCTTTCCTGCACGTGCTTTTGATATAGATTCCAAATTAAATATACCACTTCTGTCGCACGTATGACATCTCTGTGTTTAATCTTCTCGAGGCTTGGGACTGATAAGACAATTTTCAGCAGCTGATATATTTTGAACGACTCGATGACACTAACTGTGGATTTCTCAATTTTTACCTTTACATTAAATGTCAATTTTTTTTTTTCTTTTTATATATATTTTTCTTCTATTAGATTTTCTTTTAGAAGTACGCTCGTTCTTAATTATTGTTGGATTTGTAAGGAAGGCTGACGGGCGAGGCGAGAAGAAATTTAGAAACAAACTATTAGTGAATAATATATTTTATTCGACCTGCTCAAACTCCTTTTACCCCGGGCTTTTCCTAGGAGGTGTCCTAGGAAAAGAAAAAGGGAGGGCCGTCCTAAGTGGACGCACTCGGCCAACTCTCTACGCACGGCCCTCACAAAATATATATCTCTTCTCTATTGCTTACAGATTATTGCCAATATTAGTTGAATAAAAACTATTAGCTGAAGACAAAAATGAGTATCACTGTTCTTAGGAATGTCTTCGAATAGACATAATAGTAGGATTGCGAGATGTGTCTTGCAGAAATCAGAAAGTCTGGGCGCTTGAAAATATAACCGTCTCCAGGCACAAGTGGACGACGGTTTTTCCCTTTTTGAGAGTCCACGTCAGTTCAGTTGAAATAGAGAGTTGAATGAGTAAAAACATTGCTGGGTAAGCCGTGAAATATAGAAAAATAATTAACAAAGACTATCTTGTTTTATTTAAACGTGTTGGATTATTGCCAATATTAGTTAAATAAAACTATTAGTCTAAGACAAAAATGAGTGTCACTCTTCTTAGGAATGTCTTCGAATAGACAAAATAATAGGACTGCGTGATGTGTCCTGTAGAAATCAGAAAGTCTGAGCGCTTGAAAATATAACCGTCTCCAGGCACAAGTGGACGACGGTTTTTCCCTTTTTGAGAGTCCACGTCAGTTCAGTTGAAATAGAGAGTTGAATGAGTAAAAACGTTGCTGGGTAAGCCGTGAAATATAGAAAAATAATTAACAAAGACTATCTTGTTTTATTTAAACGTGTTGGATTATTGCCAATATTAGTTAAATAAAACTATTAGCCTAAGACAAAAATGAGTGTCACTCTTCTTAGGAATGTCTTCGAATAGACAAAATAATAGGACTGCGTGATGTGTCCTGTAGAAATCAGAAAGTCTGGGCGCTTGAAAATATAACCGTCTCCAGGCACAAGTGGACGACGGTTTTTCCCTTTTTGAGAGTCCACGTCAGTTCAGTTGAAATAGAGAGTTGAATGAGTAAAAACGTTGCTGGGTAAGCCGTGAAATATAGAAAAATAATTAACAAAGACTATCTTGTTTTATTTAAACATAACCCATATTCCAATAATTATAGTAAATAATAATTAGTTTATTTCGACTTTTCCTGTATTTTTACATTACACAAGACCTAATATTGAAACTTAACACTTTGACGGCCGCACATTTTTCGCATCGCATTTAAATCAGTGCCGGCAATATTTACACAATCGCTCCCAGCATAATTATTAATAAAAAAAAAACGTTAAGATCATTGTTACACTATTTTTAATATTTCTTTAAAAATAGCATCGGTACGCATTAGTATACCAACATCGAAATGACGGCAAGAAAGCATTTCCAGAAAATAGCTGTGCAAAGTCACACTCACGTGAGAGCGACTGTCAATGTCCTTAAAAAAAAAGACTCGATGTCCAAACATGTCTATTTTCAAGACAAACGCGACAATTTCTTGGTGGATAAAATTTTCATCTCCCCTGTTAAAACGTATCACCCGAAATTAATAACCAGACGACCAATGACTGTTTATCGTGGCGAATGGAACGATCGATAAATTCGTGGATTGCTCAGCGTGCAGGTTCATTCGAGTTTGCTAAGATATTCCATGTGGCGACCACTATACCGCTATTCAGCTGTAATCCCACCGCCGAGTTGCCTTTAAATCGGCTACTCGAGCTGCCACTCTGGCTGCATTAATATCTTCGAAACTGTGCACGTCAGAGGAAGGTTTATTTGGCAATAAATATACGATGTAGGAATAGGTTAGTCCTCCACGATGTAGGAAACTTTTTGGTTGATAAGGGTATTGAAAATCATCGGCTCTCGTTAGTGAAATAAGAGTTAACAGGTTATATTACCGGCAAGGCGGCGTAAAATTTCTTTTAAACACTTTGTAATTACAAACTAGTTACAGTGTATCGTTTTCACTGTAATTTACTAACCTAACCCTGTTCGAATAGCTGTACACTTCAGATATTTTCACTTCCTTTAATCTGATCTCTTGAATCTGCTGTTCTACGACCGCTTTGATATCCGTACGTCATAAAACCTGCATCGTCCTAACGTACATGTCTTCTGCCGAAACAAACCCAATCAATGATCAACATTATAACCCTCAATTCTATCTTCGGATCTTTTAAAAGCAGTGTGAGAGATTTCTTAGTTCTCTGTAACTAAATTTCTGTTTGCTCATCAGAGAAAAAAATTATAATTAATTACAATTTCTCGCTTTGCTCTAAAAATTTTTTTACCAATAATTTATGTAAACGAACTGTCCAGTATCGGTACAGTGATATAATAATTAAATTTACGAGTACAGTGATAAGCGAATGAAATAAAATTTTTTGAATATAGATATACGAGTATACAACTATTAACCCTTTGCACTCGGAGACTTTTTTAAGTTTCAAAGGACTATTGCGAAAACTTAAAGTGTTCTTTTGGAAAGAAAAGAAGAAAATTATAAATGTTAATTTACTTTTATTTCAAGATAAAACAAGTGTTTGAAATGATGAAAATATAGAATCCAATTAAAAATATAATCTCTGAAGAAAATTATGCACGTCGCCATAACCAACAAAGATTAAGTCACCTGACGCTACAGGTCAGCAAGAATTCTAATACAAATTTCATTCGACATCGATCGCTGTAACTTTTATACGAACCAAAATTGAAATAAACTTTATAAGTCCTGAAACGTCTGTTCGGCTGTCTAATTTCATGCTACACATCCGTTTCGCCAACTGTACGTCGCAAATTTAACCTATCTCCGTTTCACTCGCGTGCATTAACGCACCGATCGGCACGCTCTCGATCTTAATCTGGCATCGACAAACGAAACGAAGACGGTAATTCCGCGGACTGTTTGTTTTCCGCGATAGAGGCAGGCGCACGACGTCTTAACTGCACGCCGCCCGTAAACCTCGGCTTATCTGGAATTTATAGTAAAGCGGGTCGTTTCTTCGGGTCGACCAGCAACTTCAGCCTGTACAACCATTAAACCCGGCACCAGGTAATGCTTGCTTTCCTCGGGATGCGCCACGAGCTCCACCGACTCGTTCCGTGGCGCTCTGTGTCGCGCTAGGAAATACGATGCTCCGTTCCCTTCTCTCGTTCTCCGATACTTTCTCTTCTCCTTTCCTCTATCCGTCTCTATCTTCCGCGGTCCTTCGCGGCGGAACGTTTCGAATTCGCCTGGGAAATAGGTTACGCTAGTCAAACAGAGAATCGCTGATCAGCGTGGATTTTTAAGTCAGGTTAACTCGGGTCGGGGTTAAAAGAGATACTAAAAACAACACACTTTTTAATTGGAATTTATTTAAAAACTACATAGAATGGATACATAACTGGTCACAAAAATATTCGGTTGTTTTAGGTATTGATGTAATTTTTTTTTTTTTTTTTCTCGTACCTATTCTGCTTTATTTAAAAAATGTTATACATTATTGCGAAGCGAGCTTTTAAAGATTTATGAAAACAGAATTTGATTTAACTTTTTATCCGTAAATATGTAATTGAATAGGAAAGTGGGTTAGCACCTTAGATGACGGAATACTTTTGTGATCAACTGTACCTGGAATTAATCCTGGAATTATCAATGTGGTTTTCTTATAGGAATTTTGTAAATTTACTGTGGCACATTTTTGATGATTTTCTGTGATTTTCTGTAAAAAAATATGAAGAAATATTTGTTTCCTTTGGTTAATGCATTTTTCACATACACTCTTCATTTTAATTTCAATATAATGAACTGAATCATAATCCAAAGATACAAACTTCTAAAACCAAATTGCTATGCGCGAAGAAAATAAATTCCTCGTGTTTGGAACTCGGCGTCAGTTTCTTTTCTCTCCAAAGTTGGCGTCACATCTTTCATTCGACGCCATCTTGTGGTTTCCATTTCTAGAGTGCGATTCTTCTCCAATATGAGTCTCGGTTCTTCTTTAAGGACTGAGTATGAAACTACCGAGTCTTGCGAAGATTTTTCTACATTAAAAAAAAAAAAAAAACGGAGAAAAGAAAAAAAAGAGATAAAAGAGACGATGCAGCGAGAATTATGGAGATTCTTGGCTGGTTCTAGTTGTTGTGTAAAGCTGGGAAAAGAGATCAATTCGAGGAACGAATTGCATACGATTTCTGAGTCGTTCCAGTTTTAGAGCGGCACAGTTGGTAGAAATGGTGTCGCGGAATACGTTGGGCGTTAATTGCGCTTGTTAGGGCCTGTGATGAAGGCTGGGTTTGGTGCGGTTACGAGTCGCAAATTGGTGAGGCTGAATCACTAGTGACGTGTTGTTGCTTTTCTGGTGTATAACCTGCTATTAGCAAGAGAAGCGCGGATCCTCTTACGTTTGCATTGTAGTTCCGTGATAGTGATCTTGTTTTCTTTAGAGTCGGCTTTACCAATCATTTTTACGATCTGCTGAAATTCAAGCGAAAAACCTTCACGATGGATCGTGAACATTTTTTGGACAACGTTTCTAGTCCACAAATATATCTTCGGTCGTATTTCCATTCGAGATTCAAAATTCGTGAGATGTGCATGATGTTTAATCCTTTATAATACCCCACTCCTGCTGTACACACGAAAATGCACACACAGCGCGTGGTCAGTCCTCTTTTGTACGAACATTTTTTTAAGCGTTGAATAAGAACTGTCCTTAACACTAGAACTACCGACGATTAAAGTATACTTATTTCTACCGAAGAAATCAAAGCGGAAAGTATATAAAATAATATGTAATGAAATTCAGATAAAAGTTTATCTATATTTTTAATAGAAAATCGCGGAAAATCTGCCCAAAGGCACCGTAGTTATCCTCCACCTGCTACGAATCGGAGTCGAAAGAGTGCTCGTCCGCAAAGGTTTAAGTCCAATGTTATTTTGTAAGCTATACAGAAGAGTTGTATATTTTGTGAGGGCCGTGCGTAGAGAATTGACCAAGTGCGTTAAACGTTTAGAATCTGACAATAGGAATTACAGCGTAAAATCACCAAAATGAATAAGTTACTAATTTCCACCGATGATTAATTTAGTTAGTCACTGTTTCCGTGAAACATTTATAGAAAATATTTATTTAAACTAACGTGACTCTATAAAATTCCAGAATCTCGAAGAGCATAAAAATTTTTGACTCACAATCGGACACTCGGTGAATTCAACCATCGAGGGTCCGCAATAAAACTGACAATTAGAAGACAAAACAATCACGTTCCAACGTTGATAACCTCCTCGTAAAATCAACATAAAAAAAAGGTAGTAAAGAACAACCACGCTGTCAGGGATCCTCGGCCGATTTTTAATTAGTGTCTCATTAATGTCGCCAACAATTCGTAATGAACGTCGACGATCATTGCGGACGGTGATCTGTAAACGATACCGAAATGAAAGCCTGTCCTGATCCGTGGCTAAAGAGAGCACCACTCTCGGTAATTGGGAGCGATTTGCATGCTGCGGATCTCGAATGCATCCAGCGTGGATCGATGCGGCAAGGCTGTCGGCCTCGAGATCATCTTAAAGTCGCGTACGAGTTTACTGTTCACTTCGCATTTCCCAAAGATCATTCTCTTTTCTTTTATACCTATCCGCGGTTACTCTAAATCAAACATTCGTCGATACGGTAACGCGTCTCTCAAACATTCCAAGAAACGATCATTCAACACGACGCTCCAACCGATCGCGCGAACATCCTCTCGAAAAATCTTTCGAGCAACACTCGCGCATTTTTATCGCTGGCCTAAATTAATTAAAACCATTTATTTCGCCCAAATCAAAAAGCTCTTTGTTTCTCAAGTCAAAAACAACAAAGACAAACATATGATCGGAGCGAGATTGCAAGGACAAAAGACGCTCGACTGTGTCGGACCCAAGCTTGCCGTTTCTACTCCTACTACCACTACTGTCCGCGAGCAAATTCTGGTAACACGTTAAGAGCGCCACGCTGGTCCCTGCGGACCAAATTTTCGTTTAGGCGTCGTTGGTTGGCGAGGATTGACAGTATTAATTTCAAGAAATAATACTTTATAGTTCATTATTGGGATTTGTTAAAAAATATTAAACGAAGATACGACTTTCCTATGTAGGCCTTATTTTCTTCTTGAATTTTTAACTAATTCTTGATTATTTTGCGACCTAATGTTTTTGAATCGGTATCATAGCACAGAGCCTAACGGAAAGTCGAGCAAAATTGATGTGGCGTTTAACGTGTTTAAAGTCTATTAATAATATTAATAAATCTCTAACGAAAACCAACCTGATAGTTAACTTCCCTCGTGTCTAGTACACTCATATAACACGGTACGAAATATTGGATAAAATACGGTACCAAATATTGGATAAAACAAGGTACCAAAATTGTAAAATATTCTCCTATAATACAGTATTTTAAGAACACGGTGTTAGTACAACACGGTTCAAAAATAGTGAACTACGCTCCTATGACACGGTACTTTGAAAATACGTTTTTTCAGTACAACACACTGTCTAAATTGTAAAATAATCTCGTATAATATGGTACTCTGAGAACATAATTTAAGTAATGGCCAATTACGCGGTTCAAAAATGGCCAATTACGATCCTACAATACGGTATTTTGAAAACACATTTTTAGTACAACATGGTACAAAAATTGTAAAATATCTTCGCATATCACAACGTTTCAAGTACAGTCACGAAACTTAATGAAATAGCCTCCTGTAAACTGCATAGATCATTCTCACCAATAAGAACACCCAACAATGCGACACAGGCAATGCACGCGTCGAGCAAACGCAGCAAGAAATTAATCGTTGACCAATCCCGTAATCAGCCACTCCGTGTTTACGTAACACCGAGTGATCCTCGCTTTAATCACAAATGCTATTAGTTCATTGTGATTGGGTACGCAGCGTTCAACTGGATATGCTCGCGATATTTGGCCAGGTGGTGCGCAGGATATCAGAGGAATCGATTTGGATGCATTAAAAAATACTTACAAGATTCCTTGACTATTTCATAAGTCTTAACAAGAGTTTGCAGTTTAAAGCGTAGTTTACACGAATAGAATAGACGAGATGGTAGCGGGGCTTGTAAAGGTATCGACGTCGTGTTATACGAGCAGACAGAATCAACTAAATAGTCGAGCGCACTCTTCTCTCGCGTGAACGACACAAAGCGTCGCTTCGTCAAAAACAGTAGAGTCAACAGATGTTATTAGTTGGTGCACCGTCTCGTCTACTGTCCCCGTATAAATCAGGTTTTGGGCAAAGGCGCAATGTTCAATGCATCTCGAAAGAACATGAGAATCCTTCAAACCAAACCTTTCGAGATACTCAATTCTTGGCGTTTCGCGCGTTTGGAGTCTTGTTGAACAATTATCACTGTTTCTTAATAAGCTATTGTTAATAAGCTAAACAGTTGTCATTGTTAGGTAATATAGGAACTTAATAATTTAATAGCTCTGGAGCA
>SMSQ01019398.1:8031-21317 GCA_019453375.1 Ctenoplectra terminalis | reverse complement strand
AAAGAATCGTACGGAGTGCGAAGGGTTAAACCCCTAAAAATGGTATCAAGTCGCCGGGTACCGTATTGGTTAGTAGTCAGTGGACAACCAGTCGCAGCAACTGACATACGAATATCGCGCCGTCTGTATTGATGGATTCCTCCGGAAGCGCGCCGCAGTCAAAAGGTTAAGTCACCGTTCGTATGTAGTGAGCGTCAAGCGTTGGGCGACTATAGTCACCGTTCATACATGGCGAGCGTCAGGCGTTGGATGACTATAGTCACCGCTCGTAGCAAAAGGGTTAACCGTAACAACCTTTTAACTATTTGTTGAACTCTTACTTTGAACGTAGCCGTTCATGCCAGCGGAATGTTTTGTCTCAAAACAAACAATCATCTCCAGGGAAAGTTCGCCGATCAGGACACCTGGTCAGTGTCAGGCTAAAAGCTTTCGCTATGTACCGTTTAGGCCCTTGATTTTATGGCTGAACGACTACCAACACAGATCCAAATTGGGAATTATCTGTATGCTGCCTTGAACTCAGAGATGTGTCATTTTAAGCACCTCTCAAGGGAGATAGCACGAGTGACCAATAACCTTTTCGTTTAACAAGGTAGTCTAGCTCCATTCACACAGACTACAAAAGGACGGCGCGAGGACTATAAGCCGGTCTTTTCACGAAAATCTCGCCTCGTAGCGAACAAGCTAAAAAACCTTGTATAAAAGTGATCATTAAAGCTAATCGTTAAAAAGTTGAAAATATCGCAAATACCTTCGCGTCGAATACCCTCCAATTTAATTAAATTAACGTTGAAGGTGCAGCTCGTTACTAATGTATATTAATTAATGACAAATTAATAGCTGAAAGTAAAATTTATTACCTTCTTAAAGAATCGATAGATTTCTAAATTGTAATTATTAAACAAAAATTTGCCGATAGTGTATTAAAAAATAAATACTCGATTCGTAGAAGTACACTGCTTAAATTACAGTTAAGTTTTTCTCTCAGCATAGAAGAACGCTTTTAATCTGATTCACATCTTAGCAATTAATTAACCTAAAGATAAAGAACCTTTGAAATAATAAAACAGCTCTATCAGACTTGACACACACAGATTTCAATATAATCCTTATTGCACATCACCTCAACAATTTATGCACAAGACTCAATTTTATCGTATAATATTCTACCATACATAGTGTTATGTTTTTTGAATGGGCAACTGTATTTTCGCGGGTAAACACCGGTGAGTAGGTACGCTGTTGCCGAGTTTTTTTTGTTTTCCGCTCACGCGTGCGATCAATTAGGCTTTTCGCAACGCATCGACGTTGTAAAGATCTATTAAATAAACTTGGCATCTGTGACCGAGAATTGTATTGATTATGTATAGATCACATATAGCTACAATAGTAACGATTAAATGACAAAATTATAAATTACATTTCGTTAAAAAAAAAACGCAACTGCCCGGATATTTATAAGCAGTAATGTACATGCAAGACAGTTGATCGGACAGAATATTGGCATTCAAACTTCAATCATTTGTTCCTTTTTTCCATATGCGAATCTGACGCTGTGTAGCTTTCAATATGCTGCATATCCAGTAACGGAAAAGAGGGAACCGATAATAGAGAGATCATGGAAACTGGACAGGTGCGCAATTTCCGAAGTAATCAACTATTGTGGAATCTACTACTCCCTCTGCGCTTCAACCCATCACACATACCACTATGCGAAACACCAAAAATTTCCATATTTCTGAATATTATTTTCATTATACATTTTTCACAAATTGTATAGGGTGTCAGCGGTAACAATGAACAGCCCTTTATTTCCAAACGTACTGCAGACGAAAAAGTTTTTTTACAAAAATTCCATGATACAAGGTATTATTATTTAATAACATATGAACAGCAAGTTCGTTTCTTTAAATGGAACCATATGTTTTACTTCAGATCATTTGATAATGTTTTTCAAAACGAATTCATCAATTCTCCATATATACGACCTATTTTAACCTTTTAGCTACTGTACGCCACTATAGTGGCTTTCGCGGATGCCATCTCTCTGAACTATAGTGGCCATTATAGTGGCTCGCTTATTTCTCAGTCGTTGAGAGTTGTATACACCATTGTTATACTGGAATATGCTTTCATATGATATTATGGGTGTTCAGATTCTTTATATCAAAATTATTGAGGAGGTTACGTGGAGGAGTGTTTAAATAATTATGTTTAAGACACGGTGGAAGAAAAATATATATTTATGTAGGTGGAAAATATATGTATGTGTGTGAGAGAGAGAGAGAGACCTCTCATAAAACCTAGGTCTTAACTTTTCGGCCGCACCAATACGATAGAACCTCGTTTCCTATTGGTTCGGTCTTTAGTCGGAAAATAATATAAAAGAGTCGACGAAACATAGTTTTACAGAGGTATACCAGAGATATAGATAGAGTTTAAGTCACCCACTGTAAAAACGTTTTAAATATATACTACTATTCCTACATTTAAATAGTCTTAGGAGGATGTGTACAAGACGGGCGCAAGTTAGAACTAAAGGAAAAAACAGGTCAGCGCGTACATTCGTACCTGGGGTGTTCGCAGGCATCCCCAAACCCTAATTGATGATCATACCTTAAAGTGAAGGCCACTAAGAAAAAGTCTGTTATTTTAGTTTTTCTTTTAGGAATGTAGAGTTTATACAAACACGTGTAAAACATGGGTGCCTTCCTTTAACAAAAATTTATAAAAAAACTATAATTTATTCATTCATATGTTTTTTATAATATAATTGCGTAGTATAAAGCACCTCTGGATATAGTCTGCGCCAGGCCATGCCGTACAGTGGTATGGCTCCGAAAAAAATCTTGTCGTAGCTAAGAGGTTAATTAGTTTTTAAGATACTGAGCTTACAAGTTTACTGATTTTTCCGGAAAAATACTTGGTTGAAGTGCGAAGCACAGCTGGCGGTCTTGTCCACGCCTAATGATCCACGTGTTAAACATCGCCACTTGAAACAGATACGACAAGTCTATGTCAGAAATGGTAGGCCTAAAGAACGATAGTTTTCCATCGCCGAGTAGAAAAATCAAGAAAATAACTTAATTTGAAGCTTTCGTAACATTTTACTCCAAACCTCCTGCGTCCAGAAATAAAATGGAATAAAATGTTATTAAAGCTTCAGATTGTGTTATTTTTCCGTTTCTGTTCTTAGCGACGGGAAGTTATTGTCCTTTGGACCTGCAGTTCCGGATATAAACCCTCTGTATCTGTTCCAAGTGGCGATGTTTAACACGTGGGTTTTCAAGCGTGTACAAGACCGCCAGCCGTGCTTTCTATTCTAACAAAGTATTTTTCCGGAAAAATCAGTGAATTTCTAAGCTCAGTATCTCAAAAACTAATTAAAATCAGTCATATACATATGTAAATGGTTGATGAATTCGTCTTGAAAAGTATTATCAAATGATATGAAAAAAAATGCACAGTTCCATTAAAAAAAAATGATCTTGACGTTCATATCTTATTAAATAATAAAGTCAAAAAAAAATTTGATTGCACCGAAAGATGTTCCTTGTCCCATACAATTTTCATAAAAGAATTTTTTCTGTCTGCAATATGTTAGGAAATAAAGTGATGTGCAGTATTACCACGAACACCTTGTATTATAGGATAGAATCCCGAATGACTGACGTCATTCCGTAGGAAGCGTAATATTTAATGAAATACAATAAAGATAAAAGGTTGAAATATAAGAATTGCATTCACAAGATACCGCCTTCGCCTTTACTTATTAACTTATCGTCATCCGTCTCGCGTTCACTCTTCGTCTTCGCATTCTCTTGTGATATATTATATTTGATTAATGTAAAATTCAAACACATACACGCACGTACATGTTTCTAGAGCTCTTATTTAGAATACAAAAAATCTTTGAATTTTAGGGAAAAGGAGTGATAGCTCGATATGCAGGGTGTACCAATTAAAGTGTTACTTTTTAGTATTATCATTTTTTTTTTTTTTTTTAATTAAATGGTTAAGGGAGCTAATATTTTAGTGGGTATATATTTTTTTTTGAATAACTTTGGAGTGGAACAGGGAGCCTCTAACATTTTTCTAAATGGGAAGTAGTATTGATTCTTTATTATTGTGATACCGCTCATTAAATTGAATAGCATTTACTTAAGCCATTTTTCTTTTATTGTGTATAGTTACAGAATTATAGCGAAGGTTTAAAATTGATTCTGAGAATATGTTTGCGGGCAAGTCAAGCAAGTTAGCATCTAGGCTACGTTCTTGATAATGCGAAGACCACATTTTTGAACAATGTTACACTTGTTTAGATTTTGTAGGTACATAAACAAACAGTTTCAGTATCTGCTAGTCTTCCTCGCAAATGAAACGTTTAAAATGGCTAACTTTGACATGAGTGTTGATATGTTATTAATCTTAGGCGAATGCCATCGTAATTATCGCAAAGCTGTTCCAACATTCCAAGAATATCATTTTGAATATTTAATAAAATAGTATCTAATGCTATTATGATATTTTTCGGTTTTTTTTTCATTTCTTTAAAGTTTCAATTCATAACAAATTTTTGCTATAACTCTATAACTATACACAATAAAAAAAAATGGTTCAAGTAAATGCTATTCAGTTTAACGAGAGGTATCACAATAACAAAAAATCAGTACTATTTTCCATTTAAAAAAACGCTGAGAGCACTTTCCTTTCCTCCAAAAGTTACCTCCCCCCTAAAAAAATTGAATACATACTAAAATATTAACCCCCTTCAACCATTTAATTAAAAAAAAAAAAAAAAAAGAAATCGATATCTTCATTAAATTCTGAGAAAACAGCTAATAATGTTTTAATTGGTACATCCTATATAATGAAAAAAAAAAAAAAATTGGGAACCACTGGTTTAAGATATGTAGTAAAAAAGTTAAGAAAATTATTTTGCCTAAGAAAAGAATAAACTTTTATACTAAGCTAATATTATACATGTATGAATACATATTATTAATAGCAACTATAACATAAAACTGAAAAAAAGTACCCATTTATATGTAGAAAGAATCATGAATATTTTTAATAAAATAAGCTTAGAGAAACAATTTTTAAAAATTATTCAAATTATGTATGAAATGTTTTTCATATCATCGTAATTAGAGAAGATAATTGGATAGCCTGTATTACGTGAGGTACAATATCAACGGAGCACCAGTAATACCGATAAAAACAATGGAAGTGTTGTTAAAGAAAACATTTTCCTCTAAAAAGCAAAGAAAAATATTTATTTTAAATATATGTTACACGTATATTATCTGCAGTATATTATTACGCGTAATAAATACGGATAAATTGTAGGAAAAATAAAGATATGATTATTTAGGTATGTGAAAAAGAAATAAATGGAAAGACGAAAACCATTAGGTTGGGCAGACGTTAGTAAATTGTGGTCTTTTTCTCGTTGTAACAAATTGTTAGTTTTTCCTAGTATATCACCTTTTTTTATCGTTACAGTGTTTTCAAGACATTAATCATACCGAACACATAGGATACAATGTAGGTGATACATAGGTACTTGCAGAAATACATTGTGCTTGCGAACAAAATCTAATATACATATCATTTTCTACTTGATTATTTGTAAAAAGTATTGAACGCTGTTGAAACGAAAAACACTACAATTACTAATAAATAAATTGTGAACGGTAAACTTTGTTTACAAGAAAAGATTCTCAACTCGAAAATTCAGAAAATTATGAAACCTCGGAGATATGTAAGTATATCATGTATGAATATGTATAGCACATTTTTTTTCTGTTTTTTTTTTTTGCTGCTGCCCAAATTTATTCTAACGAATTAAAATTACGAAAATATTCCTCTAGCATTTAGTAGGAAATGATACGCAAAATATTGTAAAATAATTATTTTTTGTAAAATAAAAAATTGGCAAGATTCACTACATTATTAGCTTTTTAAATATTAATACACGTTACAATAGAATACCAGCTATTTTCATAAGAAATTGTCAGTTTATTTTAAACCGTGCTCTCTAATTTATCTTCAATAAAGCTATTGAAGCAGCATGTTTTCCACCTAGATGGAAATCTAGTTTCTTTATACCTATTTCAAAATTCGGTGACACGTCCAATGTAAAAAATTACAGACCGATTGCGATATTAAATACAATGCTAAAAATTTTAGAAAAAATTTGAATTAACAAAATTTCATGCTAAAAATATTATTATCGAAGTTCAATATGGCTTTGTTTCGTGTATCAATATGTCATATGTCCGAAGTTCAATATGTGTATGTTAATTAATAGATCAATAGTAGATTCACGGTGAGATATAATAGGATACGAAATGTAACTATGCTTCCATTCTAATAGAAGACTTGCCGCAGGTCATGCGTAAGTAAAACCATGAACGGTAGACGATGTTCGTATCATCCCCGTGTTGCGTCCTGCCACATACATGCCACTGCACTAACGTTCAAGTGCATTTGCTGTGTACACGATTCTACCAGAGCGATCAAAGCCGGTTTCAGGGCCTTCAGCTTTGTACTACGCGCACGTGTCTGCGAAACAAACCTTCGACCACATAAGCTGCACAAGAAGCTCAACGTACTAACGGGTATACAGATACACTTATAGAAATACGTATCTATATACATACCTGCATTCAGGTACGTATGTATACGTGGTCGGGCGATTCTTGTATTGCTGTCAGTAACATGTGAGCTTCAAGTAAAAGCATTTCTGTGCAAGCCGCTTCTGTACAGTCATAGCTTGTCTCAGTCTTACGCTCTAACGGACTTCCGTAATCGAGAGAAATAAGCTTATCATTGAACGTTACCACACACACTGTCTTCATATTTGTAATTATATTTAGAAAATACCGTTAAGTTTCTAACGAAATCACGTTGCTTTTTAAAACTAAATAATTAGAAAGGCGTGTCCTTTTTAAGGACAGGTAAGTTTTAGGAATTTTTCGTAATGTTGTGTCCACGTTTGAATTCGTTAGTACAAACATAAATGCTACGAAATTTAATCTTCATTAGTACATAATAACGACAGAAAAAGTTATTAATCTAATAATTTTTTAATCAATTTTTCAAATACTTTGTGTATTTCTGAGAAGAAATTATACAAGATGTTTTTTTCTCTAACCTACTGTAGATATCGATATGCTCTTTATTTTAATTAAACAGCTTACAGGGGCCTTTAATTTAGAGTGTAAATCATTTTTGGAGACGTGCTGCTTATGGTCTAAAATATCCATTGCTCATTTTTTTTTAAATGGAATAGCATATTAATTCTGAAGGCAATCGCGAATATTCGTGGGAATAAATGAATTTTGTTTCTGTAATAGGTTTGAATGAAGAGTGTAATGATTGTAAATCATAAGATATCATTAACCCCTTGCACTACGCCGAAACTCTGAAAAAGTCGTGCCAAACTTGGCCGCCGGAATGGTCGCGGAAGGCTCGTATTTAATTCACGCGATGGATCTCTTTGGAAATTCAAGTGAATTTGGATCAAAAACTTTTAAAAAATACTTTAGAGTCTGACTCGTGATATTCAAGTTTGGCATGGAAGTGTAACAACGAATTTGACTCGTGATATTCAAGTTTGACATGAAAGTGTAACGAGTCTGACTCGTGATATTCAAGTTTGGCACGAAATTTTCATCACGAGTCAGACTCGTGAAAGTAGTGCAAGGGGTTAAAAATAATATATAAATAATATACAAATACATATAAATATAAATATAAATATAAATATAAATGTATAAATAAACAGGTTACAAAAAAATAATTGTTCTTCAGATGTAATAGTATAACATCTCACAATCAGTTATTTTAAATTATTTACAGTTCATTGGAAATTACATCTAGACTATAGAATTAGCATATGTATATCCATATTAGTAGCTAAGGGGTGTATATGTACTAGGCTGTTCATTGTTATGAACTTAAAAATTTGTTATTCACAATATAAAAGGTCTGAATAAAACTAGGGTATTTAGAATATGCACTTTTTCAACCTTATACGTAATTGCAACCAAAAATAAAATCAAGATATTTGTGTATAACTATAGGAATAAAAGAGCCTTCGAGGAAAATGTAAGTGTAATGTTACACAATGGAAAATTTTAGGAATACGTACATGTACCTGAAGTCGAGAGGTCAAGCGACCTCTCTGAGGATATACATATAGATGTGTTTCAAAACAACCGTGATAATACTTAAGGATAAATGCTACAAAATAAATGCTGCACAGTTTCACTACAACTTTAATGTAATAGTATAAGTAGAAGACTCTTAACATACTGTTACTTTATTAACTTAACATCTATGCATTACTGTATATTTATGCATACATGGTTCCTAACTCGAGTAACAGAATTAAATTCAAAAAGTGACTTTAAACACAAAATTAATAACTAAAAATATAGCATTAAACTATTCAACGATATGAATTCTTACTATTTACATACTTTCACATTAGAAATTAATGGTACTGTAGAAATGTTGAGTTATTGACAGGTAGATAAATCAAATTGATCTCACTATGTAAAATTAAAACTTATTTAATGTGACATCAAATGACACGTTAGCTATACTCTATATTCTAAAATTCTTAATTGTCTCTATCCACTCTCACTCTTTCGACTCTCAATCTTTCGACGCTCAATTCTAATTCGCACGCGTATTTTCTCCAACCACATATTCAGACGTTCTCTCTCTCTTTCCATTTCTGAATCTCTTTCATTCTATCCAGACAATCTCAAAAAATATTCAGTCACACGATAACCTCGATTACTCGGTCCAAACACTCTTCTCTCGCACCTCTATCACACTGTCCCCAAACTGTCACCAAGTAAATGCATATCTCATAATTTCTAATGTTGTTAAAGAGAAACAAATTCATTCACCGCATTGCATGTTTGCCTATAAAATTAAAGTGATTCAAATCTAACGTATGATTAAACATAAACGGAATAGTATCGTGCATGGACTTATTATCGTTGGGAGAATCTCAACAATTTATCAATAACAATTTTATAAAAATCTACTGAAAAATATGAAAATTGCAATTTTACAAAATTTTCAAAATTATTATTGTAGCGGCACATGGCTCGCAGCGTTGGTAGAAATTAGTATTGACCACTTACAGATGTTTAAGTTTGTAATTTGGCGAAGTTATTTTTCATTTTGCACGGGCGTAGTTGAATAGACTTGAATAGACTACCATAAACGCTGCCGGCCGTGTTTCGTTACGGATTGTCCGATCGCAGGGTCAGCGCGGTCCGAAGACATACTTGTTGGCACCACGCGATCGGCACATGCAGAATTCCCAAAATCTTCCCCTGCCAGGAATCAGGAAAAAGAAGAAGAGAGAGAATAGAATAAGTAAGGCGGAAAAAGTGCGGAGCAGGGAATTGGATGTCAACTGTTCCGTCCGAAAGAACAGAAACGTGAGGATTATCGTTGTTCGATTTATGACAGACTCGCAATTAAGAGGCTATCTTTGAGTGAAGACATTTTAGAATATTACAGCCGTCCAACCGGCCTTTTTTTTACAATGAACGTAGAATTTATTTTTTGGTTGTCCTCGATAGCCGAACATCTGTCACAAACTCGGCGTTTCGCAAGGGTAATTAAGAACGGTACTCGGACCGGTACTCGTTCTCGGACATTCGTACCTGGCGGAAACTCCGCAGCCTTGCCGAACCTCCGAAGTCCTCAAGTCTTCCAGGTACCGCGCCTCCCTCTCGACAGAAAAAACGCGCTAAGGGCGCACTGGAAGGGGTAGTCGCGGTGTCTAAGGAGCACGCTGATTGGCAAATCACCGATTTCGAACGACCACCAATCAGTGTGCCTTCTCCTTCTTCCAACGTCGCGCAGGAAGAACAGAAGTCATTCTATCATCACAAATCCAACAGTCGGAACATTTACAAGAGCATAGAAAATCACGAGTCCATCAGTCGGGACATTTACTATTTTATTAAAAAAACACGGGTCCACCAGTCGGGACATTAGTAAATTAGTTATCTAACATTAAATTCGCGGATAACTCCACGAGACCGAAAACGCGACACGAACGTACATCAACCTTCGTACGGTATTCAGTCTTACTGAACACCCTGTATAGACGTTCACCGCGTATAAGCAATTTAATTTATTTTCGCAGCGGTAATAAACTTGGGAAGCCATCGGGCACCTTAACTTTCTAATATTTAGGTTTTACAATGGCTTTGCCCACATCTGGCTGCCAGAATTCTTGCTTTCCAATTCATTTCAATTTACATTGTTAACATTACTTACCAGCATCGGAGCGCTACCCAAGGTTATTACCTACCGCACCAGTGTGCCGCGACACACGGGTTTTTCCACGTGCGTAACTCAAGGATGCAAACCATACCTGAGAGTGACCGTTAGACTTGGGGGTGCCATTTTCACTTTTTCTCAAGTTACCAATCAAATAGAGTTATCCACCTCCCTCGTCTACTTCGGAAAAATGTCTTTAACCAATCCGTGTGTCTCATCCCCGTCGATGCACGTCTTACGAGGCATCGTCGGTTCCGGCACAAGACATTTTAATTCACTTCCAATTGTTCGATCAACGAAAAAACAACCTGGCATTTCAAATTATACTTCCGTCACCACTTCTCGCTAGAATTCTGTAAACTAGCTATAGCACGTTTGATTTTGTGTATAACACGTTTCGATACAAGGTCGCGACATTTTTTGTTACACGATTTTTGAGACGAAACATACGGTACATGTACAACAGACATAAATAAATAACCTCTGCAAACTTTGACGCGCAAATTAATCATAGATACCTCAGCGACAATTATCAAGCCTCAAGTGCTTGCGCTCCAGTCAAGATTTTTTATTTAAAAACAGATTTTGTCTTTAGAATGAGAATTATTGATATGTATGGAAATGCGCACACTGCAAGACACAGCAATTGTCAACCTAACTGGAAGACAAGGCGGTGCACTACAAGTCTGTCTTGACAATTTTATCTTTTGAGCGAAAATTATGAACATGTATAGAACAACGCGCTCTACAGGGATCGCCAAAGGCATGCACTTCCATGCATGTCTATAGACATCGCTTTGAGGATAAAATAGTCAAGACAGACATCCCCGTCGTGTGTGGCTTACCTTACATCAAAGTATCCAAGACAAAACTGTTTTAAAACAGACTTTGTCATAATGTACGGTGAGGGTTGGGTTAAATATCGCTTACTATACATATCAAAGTTTCATCAAAATCAGTGTGTGTTATTCGAGTGATGACCCTTGTAAATTACTTATAGCGAAAAATCATTTTATTCCATTTTATATTTAGAAATGTTCCTTAAATAATGTAGGGCACATTGAAGGAGATGTGGAATAAAATGTTACGAAAACTTCAAATTGAGTTATTTTCCCCATTTTTCTCCTTAGTGACGGAAAATTATCGTCCTTTGGGCCTACCGTTTCTGACACAGACCAATCGTATCTGTTTTAAAACCGCAAGCTGTGCTTCCTATTCCAACGAAGCACTTTTCCGAAAAAATCAGTGAACTTCTAAGCTCAGTATCTCAAAAACTAATTAAAATCGGTCATATACATGATGAATTTGTTTTGAAAAGCATTATCAAATAATCTGAAGTAAAAGCCTTCATATATTAATAAATCGCATAGTTCCATTTAAAAAAATGATCTTGACGTTCATATCTTATTAAATAATACAGTAAGAAAAAATTGTTTTCATCAAAAAATGTGCCCCCTTGTACCATGCAATTTTAATAAAAAAAATTTTTTCTATCTACAATACGTTAGGAAATAAAGAACTGTGCAGATAAACAGCGGATACCCTGTACATCAAATAAGGAAAAATTTTATGCAGATTATGCATTTTAGAATACTGGTATCTCTATCTTGTACTTTTGAGTATATGTTTTCAAGATTAATTTAAATAAGTTTGATAAAATGGTTTTTAATGAAAAAAAAGTTATGAATTGGCAAACATTTAAAACGATACATATTACCCGAAAATAGCTCATGATATATCAATTGTTAGTTCTTTCGATATTAAAGACCATCTTTGTTGTACATTAAAGTAGATACATTTACCTGCACGGAAAAGAATATGTATCCGTTAGCCACATGCAACGGGCTTGGTCATTTTCGCATAACACTCTGGACAGGAACCACTTTTTCTCGTTTCTATTCTTATAACGAATGAGAAAATCGCGTTAACGCATTCAGCCGACGGTTTAATTCAATTTTCACCGACACCTGTGTCCATTCTTTTAGTAGAACACTTGGATATTATTCACAATGCTTCTGCCGGAAAGCATAATTTTACCGGGTAGCAGTAGTCTCCAAATTTTTCAGATGAATAAAAACGACATTTTTCATTGTAATCTGTATAATACAGCTGCAAAAAATTAAGGAAGCAACGAAATATAACGTATAATTACATACAGAAAAGAAATAATGCTTGATTGCACAAATGAATTTATAAACAAAAAAAGAAGAAAAAGTTAAATTTATTTACCCTAAATGTAGTTTTAATTAATTAAGTAATTTGAGGTAAGCTCTCGTTAACAAAAAATTGTGAACGGTCTGGCTCTGATTTGAATGAAACTTTGTAGGCTTATAGAACAACTAAAAATAATAAATCTTTTTTATCTGCGGTAATATAAATTTAAGGGGTGGAGCCACCCTCTAAAGTTCAACGCCGAAAGTGCTGCCATGCACAGGATTACACGTAAGAAAGAAATATTTTAACAAAAGTTGAGTAGCCTTTGATGTATCAAAATCAACTATTAACGCCTATATACTACCACTGATAAGTATTCGAATAAGAAATTGGTTTTGTAGAAACAGTACCTACAGAAATATTAGTAAACTGTAAAAATTAATGACAAATTAATGACTAAATATAATACTTGCTAGCTTCTTATGGAACGAACAGATTATAAATTTTAATTATTTATTAGAAAAATTACAAATAGTGATTAAAATTAAATATGAAATTAAATATAATATAAAATTAAATTAGACATGCATAATTTTCTTCAGAGATTAAGTTTTAAATTCAATTCTGTATCTTCGTCAATTCAAACACTGATTTTGTCTTAAAATAAACTAAATTAACCAAATAAATAAAAAATCGTAAACATTTATAATTTTCTGTTTCTCTTTCCGAAAGAACACTAAATTTTCACAGTAGTCTTTTGAAACTTAAAAAAGTTCACGAGTGCAAAGGGTTAAACATATTATAGGTAG
>SMSQ01019397.1:4570-23807 GCA_019453375.1 Ctenoplectra terminalis | reverse complement strand
GTTAATATATAAATTAAAAATTTCCCATATATTTTTTTCTATTTCTGAATACCAAACATTCAAATTCACTATCATTTCCAAGTTCTGACGTTTCTAAAACTCTGTTTTTAAATAATGTTTTTAAATATGCTAAAAAATAATTCTCTTATATTATTTAACACTAAAACTACCGACGATTGAAGTATAACTATTTGTACCAAAAAAATCACAATAATAGATATTTGAAAAAATGCATAAAGCAAGAGAAACAAATCTGTAACCATATATTTTACACAAAACCATGGAAAATATTAAAAAACGTGCCGTAAAAAATTTATGTAATTTATACAATTTCTATGAAAAACTACGAAATCGGTCACTTGTCCGCTTCGGTAATTTTAGTGTTAATATAGCGTAACTGATTAATTACAATAGTAACTTACAATTGGCTGCACGTTGGATAATTAATCGAACACCGGTAAAGTTCACGGTACGCGTAACATTACTCCATCAACGCAAAACGTTTAAACCTAGAGCGTTCCGCAGTCATAGGATTAAAAACTTAACACTAGAACCACCAACGATTAAAATATATTTCTATCAAAGAAATAAAAATTATAGGTATTTGAAAAAAATTCAGAATGCAAGGGAAATAAATCTCGAATTGTTAGAATAAATCTCGAATTGTTAGAATAAATCTCGAATTCTTAGAATAAATCGCGAAAAAATTTTTAAAATATACCATTGTCGATTAATAGAATTTCTATAAAAAATTACAATTTGGTCGTTTTGACCCCTTTGGTAGTTTTAGTATCGAAAGATTAAAAAATTATACAATTTAGATATTTTGCACCTTTAAATTTCTCTGCAGTATAAAAAAAACTGCAGTCAAGTATATATAGAAAAAGAAAAAAGAAAAAGAAGAAAAAAGAAAAAAAAGAAAAAGAAAGAAATAAGATTTGCGGTTAATCATATAATATAAAAAGTAAAACTTTGGTAGAAAATTATTACGCCCGCCAGATATTATAGAAAACTATAATTTGAATATATTTTCTGTATTATTTCACATTACCTGCGTTCCGTGCAATTTTACACCGTTATATTTCTCGCAAGTATATAAAAATCCACACTTGACTCATAATTTACGATAAAAATATAATAGTAAGATAATCTACATAATAATAAAAATAATATCAGCAACACACGATACTTCTTATCGCTAATAATCTTACAGATACACTGTAAGCGTAAAAAAACAGAAAAAAAAAAAAAAATTGTAGATTTCCAACCGTAACGTACCAAGTATAGTTAAACAAAATTCCATTCAGCGCGTCGTTTTTGAAGTAATCATTAGTTTACATAACTTCATCGATCACTATCTTCTTTTCAACTATTTAAATACTCCCACAAGGTTAATTAAACGTATGAATTGCAGAGGCAACGCTTTGACAATACCGCACGTGCGGATTTGAAAATATCTAACAAGGGACATCGCCCAAATGACACACGCTGATTTTGATGAAATTTTGATATGTTATAGAACTTGAAAAAATATTTGACACGTATTTTTTTTTATCTGCAATGATCCATGTTGAAGGGGTGAAAACAACCCTCAAAAGTGGGTTGAAAATCAAATTTTTGCGAGTATCTCGAAAACTACTTGGCGTAGAGAAAAAGTTAAAAATGCAAAATGTGTGGTNTTTCTTTTTATTTCATCGAAAGATTGTAGTAAAACATAATTAAAAGTTGTAAACAAAATAGCAATTGGGCTAATTTTTATTTAATACAATACGGTTCATTGACTATATTCATAAATGTTTCTTTTTATTTTAACGAAAGAATGTAGTAAAACATAATTAAAAGTTGTAATTCAAAATAGCAAATGGGCTAATTTTTATTTAATCTAATACGGAAAAGAATTGTTTATTTTGTTTATAACAACATTAATCGAAACTGAAGAAAATACAGCATAAAGACAAATTTAATCCTCACAAGCTTCTTGAGTGAAAATTCACCCATTTTCTCGTTCTGATAGATACTATAAAATGTTCAACTTCTTTCCAATTGTATTGTAATTTAATACATATTTATTTAAAACATGAAGTTATGAATAAAAACTTGTTGATATTTTCTCTAAGATATTAACCAGTTAACTGTGGCGATCTTTTTGCAAGGCGCGCACCATCTTTGTGTCGCGATAATCAAGCGATGACGGATATAGTTAGCTCTCAGCAAGTTATGAATCCAACTCAAATGATTTATAATTTTTATTTGTTTGTTTTATTTCGTCCCGACCTCTAAACATTTTAAAAATATTAAAATTTACCAATATAATTTAGTTTTCGCCAAAATTACAATTTAAATATCAAATTGTAANAAAAAAAAAAGCGTCAAATATTTTTTCGAACTCTATAACAGATCAAAATTTCATCAAAATCGGCGCGTGTCATTTGGGTGATGTCTCTTGTAAGAGCGATAAAGTTAACCGAGTGGGCGATCTTCTAATTATTTTGATCGCGTTATCGTCAAGAAAGCAGGACTAATACGCGATACAGCTGCAAAGGAGAGCGAATTAAATCGGAGGAAAGGATACGGTAAGTATTAGCTCCGTTCCGCGGAATTAGAAAAGCTTTTTACTCGTTGCGCTTTGTTAATACGTCTACCTCTCGCTCGATGTCCAGTTCTCGTGAAACGACACAACTGTTAAATTGGATGATTATTTTACAAATGCGACATGTCATAATGCTAGGTTGGTAAAGGAAGCTCGTCGTGTTTCGAAGATTACGCTAGGTTGTTAACAATTTGTTTTCCATTGTTAAACGTGTTATTAAATAGTCGTTTTAGCTAAATTATCATCTATTTCCAGCTGATTTCGCATGCATTTGTCGGAACGGCACTGGTTTACCTCCTTCTGGCAATGATTTACGAGATTAAACTATATTTATGCAATATAAATTATCCTCGTGATTTATCGTTCGACTCATTTATTAAATCGTATGAGCATTGCGAGTGCGATCAACAAGTCGATTCATTAATTTCCAGATAAACTTGAGAGAGATATCGATATCCTGCTTCGGCGGTGTTGTAAATTTTTCTACGTCATTAGAAGAAACCATTACGCATATTTTTAATACTGAAAGAGAAAAAAACTAATTGCGATTTCACAGCTAAAATATGATACCTATTATCTCATTAATTTACGGAACGATGTTTTAATTACGGCGCAACAATTACGCGACAAATTTATGTATTTATGTAAGTACCAATGCGTGTGTAGATATATCTGAATGTTAATCAGTTTTTTTTTTTTTTAAGTTTCGATGTCGCATTAATTTCAATACAATGGTTATTGGCGAACATATAATTTTTCGAGAACTATTTTTATGAATATTAATATTATAACTATTTTTATTAATAGTAAGGAAAGAGTTGTTTTTTGAAACTTTGTATCGCAAAAAGTGAATTGTATAAAATCGAACGGGAATAACAATTTAACTTTGACCGCAAATATTATTAAAACAAAACTCGGGAAGTTGTGAACTTTCAATTTGAAGGGGAAGATGAAAGAAACTTGTGTGCTATTAATAAATAAGAAAGTGAAACAAAGTTTTAGTTTTGTGTATTTTATATTATACGTTTACGCATTGATAAATATTTTACTCCTGTTTAGTATAGAGAGTGACACAGAAGTAGGTGATCAAACTTTGGTACCATGTTCTACTATTTTTTAACACTAAACATATCGACGATTAACCCCATGACTTACGATTTCTTCAATCTTCATACGTATTAGCGATAGTTATTCACGTCTTTGACACTGTGTCAAACGCAAAGTATCGAAATATTACACGTATTTTGTATTTTCTGATTTTCAACATTGTAAATTCAAATTACAGTTAAAGCTAAAATTGAACTTTATCATAAATATTGTGCGTTTTTATTGTATTTTATCCAGAATCGGAGTCACGAGTGTGACTCGTGGTTATAGGGCAAAGGGTTAAAGTGGACCTAATTGTTCCCTGAGAAATAAAAATGATAGGTGTTTTAAAAAAATACATAACGTAAGGAAAACGAATTTTCATTTACATTTTTTACAGAAAATCACGAAAAATCCCCCAAATTACATTATTGTAAATTTATAGGATTTCTATAAGAAATTATAAACCAGTCATTTTGACCGCTTTGGTAGGTTTAGTGTTAAAGTAGACTTATTTGTAGCAAAGAAATAAAAATGAGAGGTATTTGGAAAAATATCTGTAATAAGGGTAACAATTCTTTGCACACATTTTTTGCAAAAAATCACGGAAAATCCGCAAAACTACATTATTGCAAATTTATAAAATTTCTATAAGAAATTATGAACCAGTCATTTTGAATGGCTCTGTAGTTCTAGTGTTAAGAATGAAAAGAAGTTGTACAAACAGGTCTAAAAACTCTTTTTGCTTAACTCCTTGCCTTACGATTTCCTTAATATTCATACTTGTTAGCAATCGCTATTCACTGCTTTGACATTCTGTCAAACGCAAAGTATCGAAATATTATACGTACTTTGTATTTGCTAGTTTTCAATCTTGTAAACTGAAATTACGGTCAAAGTTAACTCATTGCGGACGAGTTTTTTTCCCGTTGCGGACACGTGTCGACAAATAGCCAT
This sequence comes from Ctenoplectra terminalis, assembly GCA_019453375.1. Lineage (NCBI taxonomy): Eukaryota > Metazoa > Arthropoda > Insecta > Hymenoptera > Apidae > Ctenoplectra > Ctenoplectra terminalis. Next base: position 19,174 of record SMSQ01019397.1, on the reverse strand, counting down.
CCAAGTCTGTGAAATTATCTTTCTAACCGATAAGATGCGCAAGGTATGGTATACTAAACATTATTATCCTTCCTTTGCAAGAAAATGAGGGATTTTCAGCGGTGAAGTTTTTGTCGAATTGTTAAATGTGCAACGTGGCTCCGTCCGCAAAGGGTTAAAATAGAACTTTATCATAAATGTAGTGTGTTTTTATTGTATTTTAACCTGTTAACCGGGTAAGACTAGTAAACTCGTCACGCGGATTGCCGATATTTTGGACGTAATCATTTATTTTCACATTGATTTACTTTTGAATGCATCGTTATATTTTTATAAAAAAAACGCGTTACGTTAGACTTACATCTGCAATGATTAAAATTGACCCAATTAACACGTTGACTGCCGCGCGCATTTTACTTAGTTTGCCCATGGCGCCAACACGAATTTCTTATTATGCGATGTGCATTATGATGAAAACAAATATGTATATTTTCCTTGTACGAATAAAATTATTTTTGCATGTCCTTTATGGCATTAATTTCTTCAAACCATTATAGTAACAGTGGTATTGTTTCAAAATTTATCAGTATCGATATTTACTCTAATTATGTATTTTACTATTGGTCGCGTCGCCGGTCACCGGTGGCCCTCATGGCGCTGTAGCCAAGTAGAGTGCCGGTCACCGGTGACCCCCACGGCAGTCAACGTGTTAAAATGTATTATTTTCTATTAATTTTTAACTCAAAGTATAAAGGAGCATCTGATCGAAAAATGACCCGGTTAACAGGTTAACCAATTCGTGATTATAGGGCAAAGAGTTACAGCGAAAATGTACTAGAATATCTAAACTAACCCCGTTAACTAGCCTCTGTGTCTGCTATACTTATTTGTATAAAAAAAAACAGAAATTAAGGATGTATGAAAAAATACACAAGGAAAGACAGACACATCTTCATCCATATTTTTTTTATAGAAAATCACGGAAAATGCAGAAAAATGTCCAACGATAAATTTATAGAATTTCTATAAAAAATTCTAATTGGAGCTAAATTGGTTAACGCTAGATTCACGGAACAATTAAATAATTATTTCATTATTTAATAAAAAGTTTAGCCTAACGAATCCCAAACTGCAGTTTCTTTTTCAAATTACTAACATCAAAATTATGAAATTTTATCCTTAACGTCCCACTTTGTACCGATCTCCCCTAAATGTTGGGAAAACATACATAAAATGGAATTTATATGCAAAAAATCTCTGTTAATAAAAACTTATTAATTTAAAATCAAATAAACTAATGTTATTACAGAAAAAACTGCATAATAATTAAATTAATTCAACTGATTCACATAAATCCAGCGTTGACGAAGCTTTCGGAGACAAATCCATCTCCAATAATAAAACCGCGCCAGGAATATCCTCTTCGTTCTGACCGCAAAGGATTAAAAATAATTCTGTCATCGTTTTCTCCACATTTTACGTTTTACGTTTCTCTTATAACTTTTTAACGAAGCATTTACGTTCTTATATCTATCCCATATTTTTATCCTATTTTTAACCGTAGAATACGTTCCTAAAATTTTTTACAAAAACCTACTGAACACCCTGTGCAAGATTACAACAAGAATCTAAAATTGGTAGGTCGGTTCCTTCGAACAAAGGCGATCCCCCTTCATCCTGGCAAGAAAGCATAGCATTTTTGTAGGGCATTGCTTAACGAGGAAAGCGCCTCAATTTTCCCTCGGATTATTTTGATTATTTCGATCATGTTGATGAGTTCTATTGTTAATGAATCAAGTGAGGTGGAAAAAGCAAAATCTCTAATTTTTATTAGAATATCTCTCACAAGAGGAACACGTGAAACATAACTCTGGAATTTTGTTGAAACTTTGCAGGTCGATAAAGAATCGAAAGATATATTTTGTAATCCATGTTCAATATTTGGTGTAGGCTCTAACTCGAATACGCGGGCGAAGATCGTCCATTTGCAGTGTTGGTATTCCTTGATTAAAAAAGGAAATAAATATTTTAATACGTCGCGAAGTATATTTACATATATTCTAAATTACTTATGCGCTCCTTTAATTTCAACAAAACAACAAAAATATAAAGAACCAACAATGCAATGGCTTCTATCCAAAAAGTGGTCCAACTATTTCCAATTTATTCTAATTACATATTTGGCTTATTATATTTTGCATATTAAAACAAATATGTAATTATAAAATAATTATATACACAGTAGAACTAATTTTCTCTTGTATTATAATTTTTGTAAGCTACATTTTTTGATATTTTTCAAGTTCTGTCTTACCTATAATCGATAGACGTTCTAACTTAAAAATTCTTGTGAAAGCGTCCATTTGTAATGTTAGTATTTTTTGCAAAAAGAAAGAAATAAATATTCTAATATGTCGCGAAGTATGATTTATATATATTCTAAATTACTTAGGCTCTGCTTTAATTTTCCCGAAACAACAAAAATGCAAAAAACCCAACAATGCAATGGCTTCTTTCCAAAAAGAGGTCCAACTATCGCGAACTTATTCTAATTACATATTTGGTTTATTATATTTTGCATATTAAAATAAATATGTAATTATAAAATAATTATACGTACAGTAGAACTAATTTTCTCTTATATTTTCATTTTTATAAGCTACATTTTTTGATATTTTTCAAGTTCGGTGTTACCTATAATGGGTAGACGTTTTAACTTGAAAATTCGGGTGAGACTGACCATTTGTAATGTATTTTTTGATGAAAAAGAAAAAAGAAATAAATATTTTAATATGTTACGAAGTATAATTTATATATATTCTAAATTACTTATGCGCTGCTTTAATTTCTCCAAAATAACAAAAATATAAAGAACCAACAATGCAGTAGCTTCTATCCAAAAAGTGGTCCAATTATCGCGAACTTATTCTAATTATATATTTGGTTTATTATATTTTGCATATTAAAATAAATATGTAATTATAAAATAATTATATATACAGTCTACCGATTCGAGTAATAAACAAACTTATGGTGTAGCGGTACAAAAATAGAAAAAACGAACAATACAATGGCTTCTACCCAAAAAGTGGTCCAACTATCCCGGACTTACTCTAATCGTAATGTAAATCAAATCAAATATTTGTTAAAAAATCAGTGAACTTCTAAGCATGGTATATCGAAAACTAATTAAAATCGGCCACATACATAGAAACTTAATGAATTCGTCTTGAAAATCAGTATCAAATGATCTGAAGAAAAATACATAGTTCCATTTAGAGAAAACGAAGCTTCATATCTTATTAACCCTTTGCACTGGAAGTTTTTTTTCATTCATATTACCAGCAACTCGAAGCAGTTTCAGTGAAAAAATCATATTTATATGTACGTAAATGATATGCGCATTCAAAGGAAAGACATCATTGTATGTTATTATTTTTTTTTAATCGATCATACATTCAAATGTTGTGTTATTCATCAGCAAAAGTGATTTGTCTTTGTCCTTATGGTATGAACTAAATATTATTTGCATTGTCTCCATAGCGGAGCCCTCGAGTTTGAAGACAAATTTTAAATGGCTCCGCTCCGGAGCCCTCGAGTGTAAAGGGTTAAATAATACAGTAAAAAAAAAGAAAAAAGATTCGCTTTCATCAAAAGATGTGCTCTCTCGTACCATGCAATTTTCATAAAAAATTTTTATTTCTGTTTGCAATACCTTACAAAATAAAGAATTCCTTGTAGAAGACCTCGCAAACCACACGAGGCAAAGATATTGTTTCGAAACATTTCGAGGAACACATCCTTATTTAATATTATGTTAAACAAAAGTAAACTAATATTTGCCAGTATTGGCTAGCTCGTTTTATATTAAGTTGCCCCCAAAATTTCTTTCGTTATCATCCCGGAATAGTTTCGTCTAGCAATGTTTAAATAAACATTTACCCTTATTTGTTAATCGAGAGATGGGGGGAAAAATAGAACAAAATGAATCCCATATAAAATAATAATATATCGTAAAACACATAATATTATGCATCCATTACTTATTAACACTAGAACTACCGACGAATAAAGCATACTTATTTCTACCAAAGAAATCATAATGAAAGGTATATAAAAAAATACGCAATGCAAGGTAAACAAAGCTTTGTCTACATTTTTAACAGAAAATTACGGAAAATTGCCTCTGAGATGCCATAGTAAATTTATAAAATTGCTGTAAAGAATTACGAATGGGTCATTTTGACCACTTTGCTAGTTCCAGTGTTAATAAAACGAAAGAAACTTTTGGGACAGCCTAATATATTATACATCTTTCTTGATTTATCAATCGTAGTCATAGACTAACGAACGCTATTAATTATATACTATAAATACTTCCAGTTCGCGATGTCAGTCACCTTATGGTACGATGCTGAAAACAAGAAAAATAAGAAGGAAAAAGTGATACATTGATACAAGAAGTTCAAGTTTCATTTTTTCAGTTATGATAAGTGTAACGAAAAAGACACTGTTTCTATTTCAAGTGACAAAATAACGATACAGCTGTTTATTTTTATCGAACCGATAAGTACGTGCGTAATGTGTGACGTTCGGACACTTTTTTTTCAATCACTTACAACTTAAGAACCGTGTATCTCAATAATGTATTTTTGTACATAATTTTTTTCTATGTTTCATTTGCTCGTAAACTTTGTTCTTAAAATATATCGCAATAATCTTTTTTTCTGCTCTTTTTAATTTGCGTCATTGTAAGAATATTTTACTATACAGGATGTCTAGCATAAATGTGTTTATTTCCTAACGTATCAGAAAAAATTGTTTTCATGAAACTTGCGTGATGCGGAAGAGCACTTTTTTTTTTAACAAAGACCAACTTTTGTTTACATTATTATTTTCCGAGATTTGAGAATCGAATTCGTATTTTTAAATGGAACTACATATTTTTCTTCAAATCATTTAACCGGTTTAACTGTGACACTTCACAAGGTATTTAAAAAAAAATATATAAATAAATAAGACGATTCATTGACTACATTCATAAATGTTTCTCTTTTTTTATTTCATCGAAAGATTGTAGTAAAACATAATTAAAAGTTTTAATTCAAAATAGCAAATGGGCTAATTTTTGTTTATCCCAATACGGTTCATTGATTATATTCATAAATGTTTCTTTTTATTTCATCGAAAGATTGTAGTAGAACATAATTAAAAGTTTCAATTCAAAATAGCAAATGGGCTAATTTTTGTTTAATCCCATACGGTTCATTGACTATATTCATAAATGTTTCTCTTTTTTTATTTCATCCAAAGATCGTAGTAAAACATAATTAAAAGTTTTAATTCAAAATAGCAAATGGGCTAATTTTTGTTTAATCCAATACGGTTCATTGATTATATTCATAAATGTTTCTTTTTATTTCATCGAAAGATTGTAGTAAAACATAATTAAAAGTTTCAATTCAAAATAGCAAATGGGCTAATTTTTATTTAATCCAATACGGTTCATTGACTACATTCATAAATGTTTCTTTTTATTTCATCGAAAGATTGTAGTAAAACATAATTAAAAGTTTCAATTCAAAATAGCAAATGGGCTAATTTTTATTTAATCCAATACGGAAAAGAATTGTTTATTTTGTTTATAACAACATTAATCGAAACTGAAGAAAATACAGCATAAAGACAAATTTAATCCTCACAAGCTTTTTGAGTGAAAATTCACCCATTTTCTCGTTCTGATAGATACTATAAAATGTTCAACTTCTTTCCAATTATATTGTAATTTAATACATATTTATTTAAAACATGAAGTTATGAATAAAAACTTGTTGATATTTTCTCTAAGATGACGGATATAGTTAGCTCTCGGGAAGTTATGAATGCAACTCAAATGATTTATAATTTTTATTTGTTTGTTTTATTTCGTCCCGACCTCTAAACATTTTAAAAATATTAAAATTTACCAATATAATTTAGTTTTCGCCAAAATTACAATTTAAATATCAAATTGTAAGAAACACACTTAACTGCTTAATAGTGCTCAAGACGAATTCACTGACTCTTAACACTAGTACTACCGACGATTAAAGTATACTTATTTCTACCGGAGAAATCAAAGCGGAAGGTATATAAAATAATGTGCAATGCAACTGGGACAAAGGTTTGTCTATATTTTTAACAGAAAATCGCGGGAAATGTTCCCAAAGGCACCGAAATTAATTTATAAAATTGCTGTTAAAAATTACAAATGGGTCATTTTGACCACTTTGGTAGTTCTAGTGTTAATGTACGCGTCCGATTTTTACTAATTTTAGAGATATCGAGTTTACTTTGATGAAAAAAAAAAAAAAAAAAAAAAAATTAAAGGCACCCTAGTTTTTTTTATATTTATTGCAACACCTATTTTTTGCGAGAAAATTGTGTCGCTATTTCTTAATATTCGAAGCCGTATTTCAGCATTTAAGGTAAGGTATTGTACCATTTATTTTTGCTGCCGTGTAGCGTATTGCTTTTATTTTCATATTTCGAAATAATAAGCTCGGTCTGTTACATATCGATTAGAACTGGCAATTATACTGAAAAATGGTTTCGTGTCTAATTTCGTCCCGGAGAGAATACTAGAAAAATTCGAAATAGAGCCATCGAATGAAACTGGAGAAGTGTTTTTATATAACAGTTAATTTTTGAACGATACGAAAGGAGAAAATCTACATCATGAATAAAAAAGTTTTGTGATTTTTGCACGAATGATTTTACTCATATTTGTACAGTTTCATAAATTAAATACTGTTTAAACCTACAAAAACCGAACAGTACTCAATTTTTTTCAACCTTGTTCCCTCTAAAACTGAAGAGTCGAAGTTATAAACACATTTCTTGGCAACTGAAAAACGCATCCTTTTACATATACATTTTTTACTATATTTGTATCAACTTTTATGAAACATTGATTACAGATCTTCGTTACAAGGCTATTAAATTAACTGTTTCAATTTTTCCAGCTTAAAAAATGAATTTGGTTTTGAATAAATGCGGTAGAAAATTTCGAGAGACGAAATTTAGGCCCTTTACGTGTTAACACTTTGCTGACCGGTGACGAGTTAACTCGTCTTTTCGAACCTAAACGATAAAACGGCTGTTCAAACAAGATATTACACAATGAAAAAACCTAATATCACAAATTACGTTGATAATAAAAATCAGGTTTCCAAATTCTCCAAAATAAATGCTTTCTTCGGCAATCGTGATAAAATTTATTGCAGTTTATTTAGAACGTTTTACTTCCACATTCAATTACAGAATAATAGCCGGTGACACGACACAGTTTCTGTGTAAAATTTCCGGTCAACAAACTGTTAAGCATTGTATTTAACCCTTTCGCTACGAAGAGCGTATATATACGCGTTTAAAAATTAAGTAATCATCTAACAAAAGCGTAGACGTTTTCTGTACCATACGATTATTTATATTTTCATTTGCATATGATCCGCCATCATTCGTTAAACAATATACTTAAATTTGTCTATGTACATTTTTATTGTATCGACAAAAACTGTATCGATTGATATACAGGTAACCCTCCTATAACACGATAGATTGGTTCCTAGAAAATGCCGTGTTGTGTGAAACCGTATTGTATGAGACCCAGAGCCAGTACAAAAAGGGGAGCTACGTTCCGAAAACTTATTGAAAACAAATATTTTTTTAAATTCTACATAAATAACTTGATTTTAATTAAAAATATAAATGTATGTACAAGCGTGAGACGCTTTTGTTTTCAGGCCACGGAGATAAAAAGAAATACTTTCCGCAAAACTGTATCTTTGAGACGACAAGCCTCGCCGTGTTATACAAGTACAGTGTTGTACAAAAGTTTTTGAAATTTTCTTATCGCGTTAGAACGAAACCGTGTTGTAGGATACCGTGTTGTAAAAGGGTTCTTGCAATTTATGAATCGTGTTATAGCGAAACCTTGTTATAAGATGCCGTGTTGTGGGAGGGCTACTTGTATTTTTAAAAATTATAGCAAAATATATCAGTGGCAAAGTCTACAAATTTGTAAATTTCATTTCGAATTTTATAAAAAATGTTCAAATACTTTGTATTTGCTTGCGTTATGCATTATCCACGTGTTATTTGCATGTTTCGTCATTCGCGTTACCTTTCCAGCGTATTTGTTACCATCACAAGTATAGCGGTAAAATAATTTAATTTTTATCTATTCAAAATTGTAGCGAACAAAAATATGATAAAACCAACATTTGTAACTGTTAAATATTACTCTTATTTCATAAGGTATCAATTTATTTATTAGAACAAGCGTTTTGCATTTTTCCGAATAATAATTCATAACGATACGATAACAGCAACATTTCTAGCTACATAAATAATAAAATAAATATTAGTAAATTTTTGTTTAAATAAAATACTTGAAAATCTTTTCATCGATCGTACAAAGAAGAACATCGCTAATAAAACGTAATTAAGGTTTTGTGTTAGGTAAAAAAGAAGAAAAAATATTAGGTCAGATAAATATCTAGGTAAATAAACCTACGCTTTTATTTCCGTTGCGATGCAAAAGAGACATTTTATTTTAAAACCGTTTCTGGAAATTGGTTCGACTAAAATAGCATTTTATTTAAATTCCAATATCGGATTTAAAAACAAAATAACCCGTTCACTACTTATTATTTTAAAAAGGTATCGTAACCCTTCTGCGGTCCTTGGTTCGTTTTTGACCCAATCGTGTTTTACTTTCGTTAAAAAATTTCCTACCGACGATATAAGAATTTCTTTGTTTGAATTTCATGTTAAGGACACATCTTTTATCGAAATTGGGAATTTTTTTTTAGAGCACACGAAACCAGAGCACATTTAGGTCGAGAAGAATTTAAGGACCGTAGCAAGGTTAAACCTGTTTAAAATATAAGAAAACAATGAAAAAATATATTAATACGTAATGTTGATAGTAAGCTTGAGGAATATTTATTATTTCAAAATTGTTTAAGATTGAATTAAAATATTCTTAAAAATAGTAAAATAATAGCTAAACCGTATAAATGTTATTCTAGTAAAAATTTCTTTGTTGTTTGTATATATATAAAAAAAATACTGTTATTTTCTATCGTTCTATGTTGTAAACTGAAATGTTGTCATTATTAATCAAATCGTTCCTACTCTTTTTCTGTAAATCTATAATTTGCACGAACACCTAATTTTTTATATCAAACATAAGCGCTACTTCGTTCGAATAACATTTAATAAAAAAGTTAAACGAATGATAATTACTAAAATAAAAATTTCTTCGCGCGCTAAACAATCTCATAACGAAGCAATAAATATTTCAATCGTTCGATTTCAAAGTTTAGAGTATAAGATTTTATTCGTTTCAAGATTCTGATCCGATTCTAATTTTTGCTCAGACATTAAATACCTGAAGTATTTAAAACAACTTAAAACTGGCAGTACGGTTTATGTATCATTTAGAAAATACCAATTTGTATATTTATTTCTCTACCGTTAAAAAGAAATTATTTTATTTTTCAATTTATAACCTTCGAAGTAATCTTCTTAACGGCTCATATTTAATTTTACCGTATCATAAGTTACAACTTCGTAATGTATTATTATTTATAAAAACAACATAATACATCACAAAAAAAGCAACATTAGAAACCGTAAACCTAACTTCATAATAATCGAGTTTATCTTTTTACAGACAAACAATATATTCCTATTGTATCAAGAGTTTTAACACTTTAACGGCCGCATATTTTTCGCATCGCCTTTAAATTAGCGCCAGCAATATTTACACAATCGTTCCTAGCATAATTATTAATAGGAAAAGAGTTAAGATCCCTGTTACATTATTTTTAATGTTTCTTTAAAAATATCATCGGTGTGTATCGGTATACAAGCATCGAAATGACGGCGAGAAACCATTTCGAGAAAATAGCTGTGCAAAGTTAGACGAACGTGACAGCGGCCGTCAATGTGTTAACCCTCTATAGCCCGAATTTTGTCCGCTAATTGGAGAAAAAATTACGATTACAGTTTTTCACTTTGATTTGAAAATGTTATAACTAAGAAGTATAGGAATAGGTACTTGGATACCCGGTTGCTAACAGTAGGGTTAAATATGATAAATGACAACACTTATTATAATAAAAAAGAAAGATTGTATACAATGTAAAAAAATATAATTGTGAATGTAAAAACTTGAAGGTTAGTTGAATTTTATTACAGCAGTAGAGATTTTTATAATTCTTAATTTGCAATCTTATGCCAAGCAAGACTCAATTTTTTAATTTGTTCTATTGTTTTCAGGATATAAAATGTATTCTTTTTCGCTAAAATTAATTTAACCCTCTATAGCCCGAATTTTGTCTACTTATTGGAGAAAAAATTACGATTACAGTTTTTTACTTTGATTTGAAAATGTTTTAACTAATAATTACCGTAGATGAATCGTGGTATTACTACAGTAATACGGTAATCAAATTTAATAGTGCAGTGATAACTAGATAAAATAAATTTCTTAAAATATAGATACATTAGTTTGTAACTTTTAAGTCACACAAAGCCATAGAGGGTTAACTCAAGTGTGAGCGTCAAGGGGTTAATATATTATTATTATATATTATATATTTACAATTAAGTTTATTCGCCGCAGAAAACCCTGTCGTGTCGGTAATTCCTCGTTCAAAAATTTAACCCTCTATAACCCGAATTTTGTCTATTTATCGGAGAAAAAATTACGATCGATTACAGTCTTTTACATTGATTTGAAAATGTTTTAACTAATAATTACCGTAGGTGGATCGTGGTGTCGCTACAGTAATACAGTAATCAAATTTAATAGTGCAGTGATAACTAAAGAAAATTAATTTTTTCAAATATAGATACATCCGTTTGTAACTTTTAAGTCACACCGTCCCATAGAGGGGTTAACTCTCTATAGTCCGAATCTTGTTTGTTTATCAGAGAAAGGAGCTACGATTCATTACAGTATTTTACTTTGATCGCGAAATTTTTTAAATAATAATTGCCGTAGATGGACCGTGGTATCATTACTAATATAGTAACAAAATTTAATAGTGCAGTGATAACTAAACAAAATTAATTTTTTTAAATATAGATAGTTTGTAACTTTTAAGTCGCATGGTCCCATAGAGGGTTAACTTTCTATAGTCCGAATTTTGTTTGTTTATCAGAGAAAGGAGCTACGATTGATTACAGTATTTTACTTTGACCCCGAAATTTTTTAAATAATAATTGCTGTAGATGGACTAATATAGTAACAAAATTTAATAGTGCAGTGATAACTAAACAAAATTAATTTTTTTAAATATAGATAGTTTGTAACTTTTAAGTCGCACGGTCCCATAGAGGGGTTAACTCTCTATAGTCCGAATTTTGTTTGTTTATCAGAGAAAGGAGCTACGATTGATTATAGTATTTTACTTTGATCGTGAAATTTTTTAATAATAATTGCTGTAGATGGACTAATATAGTAACAAAATTTAATAGTGCAGTGATAACTAAACAAAATTAATTTTTTTAAATATAGATAGTTTGTAACTTTTAAGTCGCACGGTCCCATAGAGGGGTTAACTCTCTATAGTCCGAATTTTGTTTGTTTATCAGAGAAAGGAGCTACGATTGATTATAGTATTTTACTTTGATCGCGAAATTTTTAAAGTAATAATTGCCGTAGATGGACCGTGGTATCATGACACTAACATAGTAACAAAATTTAGCAGTACTCTCGATCTATTTAAAAATATAAATACCCCGGTATGTAACTCTCAAGTCACACGACGCCATACAGAGGGTTAACACCGAATGCCATTTTTCAATCGTTCCTAATTGTTATACCTCTGTCGCTCTCGACGGCGCAGCCCACTTGTTTGTAAACATTTTTCTGGAACGGTGGGCCGCCGAGGCGAGCGAAGCCTAGAGCCGAAGGCATCGGTATACGTATGCGCGGAGAAACAAAGAGGAACCAGGACACCGGACTCGTGCCAGACAAGGAAGAGCTCGCGGAAGAAGAAGGGAGGGGCAGGAAACGTGGTGAGACGTAGCGATGGAACTAATTCGATTATAATTTCAGAACGTACAATCAATCTATGCACCCTTAACAACCGTTCAAGCGCTGTCGCAACAATTTCCAGGTTGCCAAGTATTCACGAGTCTCCAAGTAGGTGCGCGGAGGAGTGCATCGCATTTATACGCTCAACAGATCTCTCTCTCTCTCTCTCTGTCCAACGATTCGGTTAAAAAAGGCAAAATATGCGTGAAATTTGAATCTAACCGACACGCTATTAATAATAGTAAGTTTGGTTGCGCTATAGCTAACAAACGTTATTCGTGTTATGCGCTCTGCGCGTCCTTCAACGCGCTAAGACCGCTTAAGCGACATCGTATTAAAAGTATCGCGTTTCCGACTATTAATAAGATCGATGCTATCACGCGGACGATCGAACGATCGGAAAAAGTTTTCATAGCCGTTTCAAAGTATGGAATCCGACTCGTACAGATTGGCGAATAGTTCTCGCGATGTTAGCATTGCTCACGAGCGCGTCGTTTCCATCGCTAGCGAGTCGAGAGACTTGGCAAACCAGGGTGGTCGGATCGGCAAAAAGCACGGCAGGATCAACGAGTATCGCGAAGATATACCTGGGATCTGGCAAGATGATCTTTTTGCTAGCGCGAGCCGCCGGTGTGCTCTTGCTCTTCTCCATGGCCATCAGGTAGCTGACGTCGGCCAGCACCGCCTCGAGGTCCGCCATTTTCCTCGGTGGTCTCTAAATCTCTTAACGCGAACACGGCTCACCCCGGAGCTGTTTCCTCGACGACACTCGGTTCACTGCCGCCAACGCGTCCTTCTCACTGTCGCGACGCCGGGAACGACGCGGCCGACGCCGACATTCTGATCGAACGACCGACGTTCGCACCCAAGTTCCCGGAGTCTGACAGCTCCGTCGGGGATCTGCGCGCGATTTCCAGCGAGCGAAACCTCGACTATTGGGGATCTCGGCGAGGTTAACGACACTCCCTCCGAACACAACACACTCACCCGCGCAACTGTTTACCGTTCACGCGGGCGACACGACGTCGATCATCGACGTGCTCATCGCTGGTCTCTCGGTCGACGATAACTAACGGGGAACGTGGAGACGGACGCGTATTTGCACGCGATCATTCGCATCAAACGGGCACGAACTTGTGCGGGACCTACTCGTTACCGACTGACAGCCAACCGAGCTCTCAAGCCTCGAGCCCGCACGCACTTGCGCGCTGATTGGCGGACCGCTCTCCGTGCTCGTTCAACGTCTCTTCGGGAACGTTTCTAGCGACGCCTGTCGCGTGGACGGTGAACGAGTGTCTGTTTGGTGTAGCAGTTTCTTTATCAACGATGCAACTTTTTTGTTTTCTCTTTCTGATCGTTTTGTATGGGGTTGTACGGAAAGTTGGTGCCGATTTTTGAGGAAAATTCAAACACGGCGCGTTTAAATTTTCTTATACATTTATTAAATCATGTACGTTCAATTTTGTTTCATAACCTTTCTCCATCTCTCGCGTAACTTGAATATCCCATCCTTCCAAAACTTCTTAGGTTTTTCGGCGGAAAACTTTTCCATATTTAACGCTAGATCTACCGTGCCAGTCGAAACGACTGGTTCGTAATTTGTCATAGAAATTTCATAAATTTAGAGTGGCGCATTTTTTGGGATTTTCTATAATTTTTTAAACGAAACATGCGTCAAAGAATTATTACCCCTGGTATAANTTCCAAAACTTCTTAGGTTTTTCGGCGGAAAACTTTTCCATATTTAACGCTAGATCTACCGTGCCAGTCGAAACGACTGGTTCGTAATTTGTCATAGAAATTTCATAAATTTAGAGTGGCGCATTTTTTGGGATTTTCTATAATTTTTTAAACGAAACATGCGTCAAAGAATTATTACCCCTGGTATAAGTATTTTTTGGTACAAACATAGACGAGGTACAGAATAGACCTAACATCCAATGCTTTTTTTTGTCCAGGATCTCGGGGGCACGCGTGCCCCCTTACCATTTTAGTGCAACTCTCAATGTTACCGATTCAGCATGGAATAAGATAGCAGCATTAATAGTGGTTAGAATTAAAACTAAACGTAGGTATGAATTTACGTAAATTAAAATAGCCTGGCGTATACAGGGTGGGACGTTTAAGTAAACGTACTTAAATATCTCTGTTACTTATGGTTGTATGAAAATACTCTGGGACGAAGTTACGTTACTTTAAAGGGAACATCTAACAGGAGAGGAAAATCTTTTTATGAACTTTGTTTTATTTTGTGATTCCATAATTGTCAAGGTTTTTTATATAGAACCATGCATTTTTTCCATATTCTTATAGAAGGTGCAATGTTTTAAATTCAACGATACACTGCTCCGCTCATCTGGTCTTCAGATATTATTATTAACCCTTTGCACTCGAAAGACACATTTCTGTGACACTTGTCTCGAGAAACAGAGAATGTATTTTGACGAGTGCCGATCTAAAATATCGCTGGAAGCAAAACTACCAAGCTTAAGATTCGATATTAAATCTTGTATAATGTAAAAATACACGAA
>SMSQ01019395.1:8622-21766 GCA_019453375.1 Ctenoplectra terminalis | reverse complement strand
AGTTTTCCGCTTTGATTCGAAAATTCTTAAAGTAATAATTGCTACAGCTGAATCGTGGTATCGCTGCAGAAATACAGTAATCAAATTTAACAGTGCAGTGATAACTAAACGAAGTAAATTTTTTTAAATATAGATACGTCAGTTTGTAACTTTTAAGTCGCACAAAGCCATAGAGGGTTAAGTAAAACGTTGCTTGAATTTATAACTTAAAATATACTTTATCAACGAATTCATAAGAAGACTGACAGGAACAGAAATAATAATTAGAAGGAAACAAGTTGCAAGGAAACTAAAATCTCGCCGACAACATGACTAACAGACTGGGATATTAAATTAAATATTTTGAACAAATTATTTTGTAGTTTAACACTACGATTCAACACAGAGCGAGTGCTTTAAAAGCTGCCAAAAATATGTTTTCACATTTATGAATGTCGTATTATCAAGTGTTACATATATTACCAGAAAAGTGGAGAGCGGATATTGTAAGAAGACGGGTAAATCCTTTTCAGTGAACACTCACGCGTATCAGAAAAATATAGACACTGACGTAACCTTTAAAAACTGGCGAGACAAGGGTGTGATAACGCACGATTTTGATTTACGAGTATGAGTTATAAAACTCTTAGCTGGTATGGGTGCCGCTTTATTCGGTGTCACGAGGAACGACGATATGGATATTCGATCGTATAAGAATATTTCTTAAATTGTATGAGCCTTAAAATTCAAATCGAGCTGCTTAGGGAAATATTTCTTCTTTGAAGATCATAGATAGGTAATCTCTGAGATATTTTTCTTCTTTAGGATGCTATAAAATATAAATATTTATTCTGCTTTGAAAAACAGTATTTTTATTATTTTTTTGTGGTAGGTTTGTATTACTGTTGTGAAAAAAAAAAGAAAAATCGGAATTGAGGAGCTTGTAAGAGAAAATATCGGTCATGTTTAACTTTGAATTGTTTCTTTGCTTCGATCTTAAATGAACGTATAGAATTGAATATTTTTGAAGATACAGTGCAAATAATAATTTTTTAAATAAATTTATTCAAAATAAGACGAGGTGCAATTATATGGAATTATTATTTTTTCAAATATAAAAAGATTTGTGTTCGTTTAAAATTTATTGAATACGATATTTCATGTTGCGTTTCGATTAGAAGTTTGAAGTTAGACGTGATTTATGATAAAGCTTGCACATATTTTTTGGATTAAAGCTTTAAATCTTCATTTTGTTAACAGAGTAACATACAGTATGTGTAAAGGACTCTATTTTAAATATTAGCTTGTTTATGTATATGCAAACGATTCTTGTATTGTTTCGTTAGTTCTGTTTTGAAGAGGAAAAGTAGAAATAAATTTTTTGGGATTCAATTGAGACGAAAAAGAGAATTGGGATCAAGAAACAGTCTTCTGAAGTACAGTTAGAAAAGAAAATACCGAGAATATTTATAAAAATAGTTTATATAAAAAATAATCAAAATTTCACATGAACTTGCATAAATGTTTCTTATTTTTAACATTAATGGAAGAGTACCATATTTATACCAAACAAATTCCGCACAACAATTTTAACTTTTATACACTGAAATTATCAGCTTAATTTTTTTTTAACACATTGAACGTCGCGTAGATAATAAACGAAAATGAAACTTTCATTAAACAAACACAAATATTGTTTGCAATAGTATTTGAAATAAAATTGATGGACGAAAAGATCAAAATACCGGGAATTTATTATAAATGCGATTTTTTCATAATTAAATATTCTAACGAAAAGAAAAAATTAATTTTTTCGCTTGAATTTAAATTATAAATGGTAGACCGAGGCGAATCGGCTCGAAATAAGAATTAAATGAAAAGAAAGATTTTTAATTTTAAAAAAATATCTATCATAAATGTTCAAAAGAAATGAATATTAATTACGAATTCAGAATAAAAAGATAACGTTCTAAATTTTAATTATTATTTCTTCACCATCAAAACAAAATGATTCATCTCGATCTACCCAAATGCAAGGCAGATAAATATCCATATTTTTCGTTCATATTTTTAACATAAAATCGTGCGAAATCCCACAAAATTCGCTCCAGTGAATTTATAAAATTTCCACGAAAAGTAACAAAGTTATTATTTTACACCGCTTCGATAGTTGTAGCGTTAAACAAAATGGAACGCTTGCTTTCGTTTCGGCGAGAAACGTCTTAGTAATTCAGATATTTCACCGTTTCCAACTATCCGAAAAACTGTAAAATACAGATCCGGGAATTGAAGCTGAAGTATTTCGCTTCTCGCGTCAAAATGTTTCAGACAAATCCCTTGACGTAATCGAAAATTTCTCGCGTTTCACTAAAATATCAAGGTCTCTGGTAAGGTTACGAAGAGGCCACGTCTTCCATGATTTAACATCGGGGAAAACGAATCATCGAAGACGCTGCAAAAACCTTTTAGGCCGTACGCTGTCGAATTACAGAGGGTTGACCCGAATAAAGGGGTGTCGGACAGTTTTTTGGCCAAACTATGTAAAATAAAAGGCGGACACGTATAGCGTTCACTTTTAAGTGCTGCGTCCTGCACGTGACACTCGGTGGAAAGTTGAAAGGCGAAGCTGCAAACTTAGGTGTCGAAGTTCATCGATGACCTGGTTCAGAGTGTTTTTAATGAAACTGTCCAGGTGATTGAAAGTTAGTTTGATTTATAGTGAACGACCGAGAAAAGCGTTTGTTTGTCACGCACTTGGCTCACGATTTATGGTAAATGACGCTTTTGTTGCGTTCAGAGAAAAATTTAACGGTTGGCGGAGTCGTAAGTACTTTGAATAACAATGAACGACAGAAAGGCGAAAAATGTTTTTATCGTTTTTATGTTGTAAGGTTTCCTTATCTTTATTGGTTTAAGAGATTTTTAATCTGTGGTAGATTGTATGGAATATTGTATAGTATGAAGTTAATTTTTTTTTTTTTAAGTTGGAAGCATTAAACATCTGTTTCCAGTATTGTGTAATATTGAATAATTGAAATTGACAGATTTTGGAAATTTAATTATTCAGTAAGTAGATAAATACGCTTAATTAATATTTATAACAGCTTGCAAAGAAATTAAAAATATTTGGAATAATAAGTACTTTATGTTGATAAAACATTTGGTTTGATAAAAATTCACGGATAATTATGATACGATTTCTTTATTAGGATAAATTTGCAATACACATGTTTATTAAGTTTTAAAGATTTTAAAAATGAGCAACTACTGAGCAAGCGTTATAAATATTATTTAGAAACGAATTATACATGCTTTTATTTATTTTTCAACAATCGTAAAGATGCAAACCTATCAAAGAAATTTATTTAAGAAATCGAGTGACGTTGTCTGTAAGAGAATCGGAATATTTTCTATTTGACAGTGAAAAAAAATAAGTCACAATTTAGAAAGTTAACTTTTTATTATAAATTCGTAATAAGAAATTTAACTTTTTATTATAAATTCGTAATAAGAAAATTACCTTTTTATTATAAATTCGTAACTAGAAAGGTAACTTTTTATTACAAATTCATAATTGGAAGGTTAACTTTTTGTTACAAATTCGTGATTGGAAAATTAACATTTTATTATAAATTTGAAATCAGAAAGTTAACTTTTTGTTACAAATTCGTGATTAGAAAATTAACTTTTTATTATAAATTCGTAATAAGAAAATTACCTTTTTATTATAAATTCGTAACTAGAAAGGTAACTTTTTATTATAAATTCGTAATTAGAAAATTAACTTTTTATTATAAATTCGTAATAAGAAAATTACCTTTTTATTATAAATTCGTAACTAGAAAGGTAACTTTTTATTATAAATTCGTAATTAGAAAATTAACTTTTTATTATAAATTCGTAATAAGAAAATTACCTTTTTATTATAAATTCGTAACTAGAAAGGTAACTTTTTATTATAAATTCGTAATTAGAAAATTAACTTTTTATTATAAATTCGTAATAAGAAAATTACCTTTTTATTATAAATTCGTAACTAGAAAGGTAACTTTTTATTATAAATTCGTAATTAGAAAATTAACTTTTTATTATAAATTCGTAATTAGAAGATTAATTTTTTATTATAAATACGTAATTAATACCCATTTAGTTTGAACATCAATAACGAACAATTTCTTTGATCTCAAAAATCTTTCTTTTGACCGAATACTTATTTTGATCCGATTCGCCTCGGTCTACCCTAATTGGGGAACTTTCGTAAAAACATTGGCGGTGTTAAAGGGTTAACGATGCCACGGTCTGTTACATTCCTGTTTTACGATATCTGTGACATTCGCGAAGAAGAGATCCTTTTGCAATCCCGTAAGAAGTTGCAACTTCTGAAAGACATCGAGTAGATTGAGGCCAACTTGAACGGAACTGCCGGCCATTAATACGAAATTGCATCCCGTGCAACTTTCAAGGTACAGTCATCCTGAATCTCTCCCAATATACCGTTTCCGTTTCAAAAAATGATAGCCAGTCGTGCGACCGTGGAATCTTAAATGTTTTGGGCTACGTGTTTAAAATATGAAACGTGAAACCTCGATTCGTCGAGCTTAAATCCTGCGATCGTGATTAGAAACGTAATTGAATATTAATACTGCTGGCGTAAAAATATTGCGCCCTAAACGAAAATGGATAGAGAAAGTTGCGCTAAAGTCGAACTTCCAATTCGTTTCTCCCGTATAATTTCTTTAATATCGAAGTTAAAATTCATTTTTCAACGTCAAAAGACTCTTTCTCTGTCGGGATATACGGGAAAAATTATGCTAAAAAGCATTTTCGAATTTAACGCAGAAAAAGTAGAGAAATTAATAATATAATAAATTAATTCAACTTTGCCGCACTTTCTCTGCTAAATTTTAATCACGGATGGTCTATCTCGATTATGTTTTTTCTAGCTAATATTCGAATATTTTATTTTATATTTATTTCGGTATTTGTTTGTTCGAAAATTATCACAAGGTTTGGTGATTTATTATTTAGAGATTGTATAATAATGATTTGTTGTCGAGCTTTTGTTTGGTGCACGTAGTTCGTAGCTGGGGTGCAAGATGTCGCATAAATGCAGTAGTTTATTGAGTGATTGCATTATTGGGGTGGCGCACGTGAAATTGCCGATCACGGATAGCGTAGCGTTTCCTTTGTTTATAATAGAGATATGATAAGAATTTATTATTCTATTAATTTTTAAATCGGTGCAATAACGAAAGCTAGAAAGATAATTTAAGGAAATGTAAAATAACATATAATAAGTTATTGAAATTTTGTCACTTTGTTAGATGATAACAGCAGATCTCGTGATGTAAAAATAGCTGTACTATCAGTGAATACTACGCATTGAATTTATCTGCAACAGAATTAACTTATTCAGAAGTTCAGATATTTTGTTAGCAGATAAATAATTTAAAAATTAATATATTTTAAGAATTTGTTTTCAAAGGGGAAATATTAAGGATTAAATATAAACATTATTAACAGTTTAATTACTCGTTAGGAAGCACGTGTAGAAGCTAATGGAAATTATTTTTAACCCTCTATAACCGTAATTTTGTTTGATTATCAGAAAAAAGATTATAATTGATTAAAGTTTCTCACTTTGATTAAAAAATTTTGAAATCAATAATTTCTGTGAATAAATTATCTGGTGTCAGTACAGTGATTTGGTAAAATTTAACGGTGCAGTCATAAATAAATAAAATAAGATTTAGAAAACGTAAATACATGAGCACGTAATTTCTAAGTTACACAGAGTTGTAGAGGGTTAATTAATGAAATGGTAAATAAAATTCTTTTCATTTCAATTTCTTCTTTTAAAAGAAATTGAAAGTAATTTGATGTATATTAATCTAATATTTTATGAATGTTTGAAATGCATTTATTATAATAATGTAATTTTGTATTAATACATTGTATATTATATTTTTATATAATAATATACATTAATATTAATATTAAATTAATAAAATAAATATTAATATTATTGTAACATTGTAAATTCGGAGTTTATATTTATAAATAACTTTGTGGTAAGCTTGCGCTTGTATAAGATACGTGTCTAATATAAATTATATTTTTGTTAAAGTTTCAACATATATCTCATTCTACTCGAACAATTAATTTCAATCTATGTGATAAATGCAGTAAAGAAATTTATAATAATTTTGCAAACCTAGTATTAAAAAAAAAAAAGAAACTAACTAAAAGGGAAACTAAAAGCAACACTAATATAAAATGCAATAAATTCCATTGCGATTTTCATTTCCATCTAACGTTAACATTTTTAAAAATAGAAGTCGAGTTTCACCGACGTATATTTTTTCCAGAAATCTTTTCAATACTACAATAAAAAAGAAGTGAATATTAAAAAAAAAAGTACTTAATACTCATTCACTTGCATAGTATCATTAAATTCTATAATTATATTAACCCTCACACGCGCCTCATTATAACTTCATATTTTAAATAAGTACACTTCCATCCATAAGTCACTGAACACTCGTAAATTTAGAATATAATTTTAGCAACGTCTCAAAAAGATAGTATAATTTCTCTATACAATCAACAATTCATAAGTAGAAAAAATCATTTCGAAACTATAACATACACTTTTCCTTATTTTAAATTTCTTTTAAGCGTTCAATAACTTATGGACGGGAGTGTACATGAAATTTTAATTAAATTGTAAAGAAATCAAACGTGTTACAGTATCTAGTATCAAAAAATGTGCGGATTTTCATCCGAGGAGCGTAGAGTTGAATATATTTCATGGATATTGTCAAATTAATTATTTTGGTTATTTTCTTCCATTACATATTAATTATTTCCGACAAAATATTTCACCCGATCGGTTAATTGGTAGATGCTCGGGTGCGAGGCATACGATAAAGATTTCGATCTTCATTTCAAAGACCTTACATCACAGATTATTCTATGGAAATCTGTGTTCGGTAGTTTGCATCCCTGAACCCCGTCCCCTGTCAGCATTCAGGTTAATTAGAGCTCTGTTGTGGTGCTGTTACGACGCCGTTCGAACGTCTCAAGCATGGAGACGCTGGTAATAACGGGTAATCGATAATATCGAGAATATTCAGGTAATAATCGTCGATAGCGCGCAGCTACGCCAGAAGAAACAAACATTTGTTCATCAGCGATAACACGAAGCAGGGCTGGATGAAGAGTCGCTGAACGAGCGTTATCAATTTCCGTCGATAGTAGATACATCTTTTTTAATTTATCAGAATGATACACTAGAAACAAAACAATTTGCTTCGAGAAATTTTTAAAACAATGTTATATTATTCGTGTAATTCTGGATAGGATGACTGGATCTCGCGTAGGCTATGAAATTTTATTTTTAGTAGTGTACTGAATGTTATAAATATTAATGTTATAAATCGAACTGTATTTATGTTAGTAAATCTATTTTTTTTTTTTTTTTTTTAGTTTAGATTTAGTTTAGATTAGACAGAATTTTAGTAGTATACTGTATATTATAAATATTAATATAAATCGAACTGTATTTACTTTAGTAAATGTATTTTTCTTTTTTGTTTTTTAGTTTAGATGTCGATTAAATTTACTAATTCTTTCAGAAAGAATTTTAGCAATATATTGAAGATTATAAATATTAATATTATAAATCAAACTGTATTTATTATAGTAAATCTATTTTTGTTTTTTGTTTTTTAGTTTATATGTCGGTTAAATTTACTGATTCTTTTAGAAAGAATTTTAGCAGTATACTGAATATTATAAATACTAATATTGTAAACCTATGTATAATTACTTCAGTAAATCTATTTTCTTTTAGTTTCGATGTTAATTAAATTTACTGATTTTTTTTAGGAAAAGTGGGCCATCGCTTCCTAACTCTCCCTAATAAACGTACTGTGTTAGGGAAAGTTCTTAAAGTTGAGTCTTTTTACTTTCAGTGGGATATGGAAGGTACATTTTCATATAATTCTCTGCAACCATATCAAGTAACTATTGAAAAATGCTAGAGGGTGAACAATTAACTAACCCTTTCACAGTGTAATAAAACACGAATCACACTTATTTATTATTCTTTTTTTTTTATTGAGTGTTTTGCATCTTACAAGCTTATTAATGATCACGTTCAATTTAGTCAGTAATGTAACACAAGTGTATAAAAGGTGAAAAGTTATTTTTCTTATCGTAACATTATATGCATTTCAGTTCCCAGACACAAAAAATACGTAATTTCAGTTACTCAATATATTTTAATAATTATGTCACATATAATACAATTTAAGATGTGGAATTTACAGTACTGTACTCGACTACTCGAGTTTGTCTCGTATTAAACTGTGAAAGGGTTAATTAAAAAGGGTATTGGAAGAAGACAGGCTATTCTTTGATTAAGGGAATCGAAAGAGTCGCATTTCTACCTGACAGCGTTCACACATCGTAAAATCACCGAAGTAAATAATTATAGACTCGGTCTGGAAGGTTTTACTTCGCGTTATTTATTTATCAGAATTGCCATCAACGAACAACCCTTTGTTCAGGTTAACCCTTAGCGCTCCTTTGACTCCGCTACGGAGACATTTTGTTTTCAGCATGATTACGCTCACACCATGATGATTTACAAAATTAAAAATTTATGTTTCGTTTACCAGAGGAAAAAGGATATTTGTAAAACAAGTATTATCACAAGCAATAGTAATTTTTTCCGTTCAAAATAAAACCTCTTTGCTTCAATGATAAAGAATTGCATGGAGTGCAAAGGATTAATAAAACATTCGTTAACGCTAGAATTATCAAAGTAATAAAAATGACCAATTTCTAATTTTTCATAGAAATTTTATAAATTTATTAAGGTAGCCTTTGAAAGATTTTCTGCGATTTTCTGTGGAAGATGTAGATAAAAATTTGTGTCTTTTCCATCATATAGTTTTTCACATACTGGTTCAAATAAGTGTAGTTTAATCGTTGGTAGTTCTAGCGTTAAGGGAAAAGTACTTTAACATATTGATTTAATTAATAGAAACAAAAATATATATAATTATAATAAATAAATAAGAAATAGAATTAGAGTAAACTCTTGTTTACATAAGTGCTTTTAAGAATAATTTCGTATTCCAAAGAATAGATCATAATTTAAAGTTTGAGTTAAGAAGATCATTTTTAAAAGTAGTCTTTCATACGTCGTCGTTCACTATTTTTATATTTTCAAGATACGAAATATAAAATACGAGAAATTTCGTGACCCGTCCGTAATGTGTTAAAAAAGTATAATGATGAGCGAAAATTCACTGATGAATTAATTACGCCAAAACCTAGATTATTTCTTCAGGATGAAATTCATAAATAAGTAGAAAATAATGAGAAATATTTGTATGAATTATTGTAGTTAAAAGAATGAAAAACTAAAAGAATTTTCGCTGACATCTAATATAAATTCTGCACGAATAATAAATGTACTTTCTTCGAACAGAAATATTCTACAATATTATTAATGTTAACTGCTGAACACTCCGATAAAATGTAATTTATGTCCTGTATGATAAATACTATCATCATCGAAAATGACCGATTTTGAAATGTTGTCAAGTTTTAATATTTATGATAAATAGATGGTACATGTTTGCGCGCATTGTTATGCGGAGTCAATTTGTAAAATGAACAAGGAATAATTGATTTCAAAGAGCAGAGCGGTAAATATGTAGAACAGAATGCGTTTAATTCAATAAATACGATTGATTTAATGTATTCAATAAATTTTAGGGATTTGTCGACCATAAATACCTTGGTTTAAAATAATCTTAAGCAAACAGGAATTATTCTACGCGGAGGAATGTAGAATTGAATTAACAGCTATTTCATATGTTACATGAAATGACCAGTATTCTATTAAAAAAAAAGTTAATATTTCATTTTCCAATTATTAAGTAATTCAATTCTATGCTTCATAATTAAGACATTAAAATTACACTGTATATTTTATTTAAGTACACACACGCTATTATTTCCACAATTACAAAAAAAAAAATAAATAAATAAATAATTGACTAAAAATTCTATAATCACTAAATAATTTTTTATATATAATTTATTTCACTTGATAATGGAAACTTGATATAATATTAAATTTTTTTTTTTAATGTTATTTACTGAGATTATAAGATTAGTATTATTTTTTTAATGTTTATATTATTTCCAATTTATTACGAACTTCAAGACACCCTCAACAATGTTAAATAATGATTTATCAGATATTTTTATGAATATCGATGACGAGAGTAGAAACAATGGAACCGAATAGGTGCACAAGCGCGATTATCTTATAACGATTTAATAACGAAGAAAATAATTCATTCCTATGCTGATCCAAGAAATAACTGACAGATATGTAGAGCAATCAAATATATATTGAAACGTACATACAAATATGTAATGTATGGAATTACTATTGC
The DNA here is from genome assembly GCA_019453375.1 of Ctenoplectra terminalis. NCBI lineage: Eukaryota > Metazoa > Arthropoda > Insecta > Hymenoptera > Apidae > Ctenoplectra > Ctenoplectra terminalis. The sequence continues at coordinate 11,306 of SMSQ01019395.1, read as the reverse complement.
CTCAAGTTATACGTCTTTATTACTCCTCCTATATATTTACTTATCCAGATCTTGACAACTGACGCATCGTGTTGTATATTATCGTTCCATTGTTCCTACGTTATGCATAAAAGACATTATCTAAACTTGACATCTGCCACCAATATCCATAAAGATATTCGATAAATTATTATTCAAATATACACGTTATACATATTTCCCAACGCGTTTTTGAAACACATAATAAAATAGCAATAATAGGAACATATAGTTCCTTTTAAAAAAAATTAATCTCGAAATCTCTGAAAGTAAAATATATATAAAAAAAAAATTAAATATTTTGTATTTTATATTAAATTTCTTGCATAAAATTAACAATTATTATATGAGAAAATTATTTTGCATTTTCAGTAGAGAAGTAATAGCATGTATACACTTAAATCGGACATTTCATAGATTGATAACACTTTTTTTAATAAGTTCGTATAGCTGAACGAAATCTTGACGATTTCGACAAGACGAACAATTGCTATTATTTCTTAACTGCAAAGCAACGTTCAAAAATTTGGTACGTGACGTTCATCAATATTTCGCGTAAGCTTCAAAAATGTACGTAAAACATGTATTGACGCAACATCTGAACGTCAGCGAACAATGAGGGCTCAAGCCGCGCATTAAAACAAAACGAAACCATCTCCTCCCACGTTTTTCATCGGCAGGAGAAAAAAAATAGAACAAATTTTATCCCAACAATAAAAGGAAGATTCTCTAATCGAGATGCATTCAGAAGCGTACAATGTTAGGTCAGTCAGAATCTCCTGTCGGTTCTTTTTTCCACTATGGTTCTTTCCTTATACTTTATTTTATTCGACGGTAGTAGTGTTAGTTCTTGCAAAAATAATTATAAAAAATGACATAACCATTTTCTATTAAGTTTAAAATAATTCGTAGAAAAATTTCGAATAAAATGGTTCGGGTTAGAAAGAAATATTAAATTATTAAGTAATTAAAATATGCCAACATGGTAGCGTTAATTAACACTAAAATTGCGGACGATTAAATTTATTTGTATCAGAAAAATCACGATAACGGATATTTGAAAAAATACTTAATGCGAGAGGAATTAATATTTAATTATATGTTTTATAGAAAATCACAGAAAATATTGAAAAATGCAGCGTTGTAAATTTATGGAATTAGAAATCGGTTATTCGACCGCTTTGATAGTTGTAATGTTAAAGATTTTTTATGGTTTCACAATTAATGATGATTTCAGATTGATGATTTCACAATTAATGTGAAAGCTTTTTATTTTTAAATTAAATTAGCTATTATTTAATAAGCTACTTCTGTGCAGCAGTAGTCGTAAAGTAATCGGTTATTTTATTGTAAAACAAATCTATCTTTCTGAATATTTTAAGTCCATTAACATAAATTGTTTTTCATTGTAGAATCACTTCAGTTAAGGGCTCTTTCCACTGTGAAGGTCTGAAAAATTATTATCTTTTGGGTTAGGTTATTCCTACACGTATAACAGTTTCTCTGTTTATTGATGCCCCTTTCGAGAGTACAAAAATATTTTGTTGAAACTAGATAATTTTTTCTATTAATATAAGTGTCATTAATGCGTCAGTAACCCTCTTATTGTGTTTATTAAAACATACGCTATTAGTTGTATATTTTTTCGATAACGATAGTAAAAATATATTATAAGATACATTCTGAAGTATCTATACAAACAGACAAAGTCAAAAAATTTGGTACTAATAAAGATCAAAATAAAAAAAGTTTCAGACACAAAAAGATACAATTAGGTCGCATAGACTCAAACACAAAGTCAAAACATAACATTTTTCATTCCAATAATTTCCATACGATTTGATGCACGTTCTCCAACGATCATCTAATTTCATTATTCCAAAATTATAAAACCTATCAGCTACAGAATTAAAAAATCTTTCGAACGCTTCTCTCACACAATTTGTCAAATTGAAACTTCAAAGAAGCGTTTGGAACCCAAGGAAAGGAGCCACACTTTTATTTCTATTTTGTATATCTACTTGTACACACCGTCGAAGCATCGAATCACCTTTTATCGGAAAAATTTCTTTTCACTAACGATATACGTAAAAAAAAAAGAAAAAAAAATGAATCGATTGTAAATGGTTGGAGGAAGACACACAGACGTTGGGCACTTTAAACCTCGTCATCCAGTTAGTTGCGATAAATCGAAAATCGGCAGAACTACCCGACGCACGCAAGGGAGCGACGGCTTTTAGCTAATTGATGCTCGATTTCCCACGTAACCACGTCCATCGAGCGACGTCCCTGTTTTTGAAGAACAGGTCGCCAGACTCACGTAGCTGCACTCGTGTACGATTCGTAGAACGAAGTAGAAAGATCGACAGTGGAAAGGAACAAAAGGGAGTTTGAGCAGCGTAGCGTTAAGGAGTATCGGCAAGTGCTAAGCACGCCACTCGGAAGCTGTTAACCACAAAGCGGTTCTGGAATCGTTGATTCTTTCGAGGCTGACTCGCGAGCGCATCAGTAATGGGAACAATGGAATCAAGTATGCAGGTTTGTGGCTAACGAATGGTAAAACGTAATGAAAAACGAGCCAGAGATCGACGATCGCGAGTTACGAAGTCAAACCGACGAGATATTCAAGTTGGAGCTGTAGAAACGAACAGTTCTTTTTTTTTTTT
>SMSQ01019394.1:0-19405 GCA_019453375.1 Ctenoplectra terminalis | reverse complement strand
GCAAAAATCTTTGTACAACACTGTACTTCTATAGCCGCGGCGAGGCTAGCCGTCTTAACCGTTTGAGTGCCACGCGTCTTTCCTATTTTCCCGTCAAAACGTGCCAAGGAGCGCTTTTTCGCTTGTCTTATTCCCTTTCCAAAAATTCCAAGCGGCGCGATAGCGCTTGTCTTATTCTCCGATTAAAAATGCCAAGAAGCGCTTCTGCGCTGTTTTCTGCTCTTAGAGCAGAATTAACACGTTAGGATTAACGCTTGGCCAATCGAATGGAGAGATATTCCCGTTGTGAAATAAGTCGCTGCGTGACCGAATGGAGAGATCTTTCATATTTTCCTTAGCAACTCACCGCCCATCATTTTGTTTATCATTTTTGTTTTGTTATTTAATTGAGTTCCACATTTTAATCCTCTATGGACCTGTGTGACTTAAAAGTTACAAACTGATGTATCTATATTTTAAATAATTAATTTTCTTTAGTTATCACTGCACTGTTAAATTTGATTACTGTATTGCTGCAGCGACACCACGATCCGTCTACAGTAATTATTAATTAAAACATTTTCAAATCAAAGTGAAAAACTGTAACCAATCGTAATTTTTTCTCCGATAAGCAGACAAAATTCGGGCTATAGATGGTTAATTAACTTGTATTACACATGATAAATGGTTTCTTGGGTCGCGAAAATTAAAACAGCAGGTAAAAATACCCGATATGATAATCCTTGTACGGAAAACCTAAGGGCTGCGGCTATGCACATACGAAGGGCTGTTTTCACCCCTTCAACATGGATGTTTGCAGATAAAAAAATTACATAAATATTTTTTCAAGCTCTATAACATATCAAAATTTCATCAAAATTGACGTTTGTCATTTGGCTGATGTTCCTTGTTACTTCTTTTCGAGATATTAACGATTAAAGTTTTGTTACCACTATAACAACCCGAACGAATGACAACCCTAAGTATAAAATAAAATAAAATGTAAAAATTGAACGTTGCGCTCCAGCTTTATACACAGATATCGTATTTTCTATTTACTATTACTATATTCTTCGACACGTGAAACAAGTTGTATTATCAGGCCATTAGTTACGTAGATTCACAGTAATTTTTCAACCTTTCTCTTTCACCTATCGCTTTTAAACGTCGTTATTATTCCAACTGTATTCTAGAAAATGATAAACGAAGAGATACAGAAGTAGACACGTCATTCTCCTATTCTGTGACTTGTTCCACGATTATCTGACATGAAAAATTGGGCCAACCGCTGCTTTGAAAGTACTGACACGATGTCCAGCAAGTTGGACAACGAAGATGGACATGTGCTCAACAATCTATGTCTATCACGTATACTACTGAAAATGGTACACGTCATGCGACTGGTAAAGGTTAAAAAAAAATTTACATAAATGTACAGTAATATTTAAAGAATGCATTCTGAAACGTATGAAATATATTTTCTGTTACATTTAGAATTTATTATTGTTTGATGTTGTAGGTGAAAAATGTGTGTGTGTGTGTCTGAGAGAGAGAGAGAGAGAGAGAGAGACCCCTAATAAAACCTAGGTCTTAAATTTTCGGCCGCACCAATACGATGGAACCTCGTTTCCTATTATATAAATATAAGATATTTTTATATAAATATAAAAGAGCCGTCGAAACATAGTTTTAGTTAGATATAGATTGAGATATAGTCAGAGACATAGATATAGATAGAGTTTAAGTCAACCACTGTAAAAACATTTCAAATATATACCATTATTCCTACAATATTAGAATAAAAATATCATTGCTTATAATCAATTATAACTTTTGCGGATTACTTATTGAATTAACAATCAATGCAGAAAATGTATATACCAGAGGTGTGGAACTGAAAATGGTACACGTAATGTGACTGGTAAAGGTTAAAAAAAATTTACATAAATGTACAACAACATTTAAAGAGTGCGTTATGAAACGTATGAAATATATGTTCTATTACATTTAGGATTTATTATTGTTTGATATTAGAATAAAAATATTATTGCTTATAATGAATTATAACTTTTGCGGATTACTTATTGAATTAACAATCAATGCAGAAAATGTATATAACAGAGGCGGGGAACTTACGCTCGAACTTAATATTCAACATTAATGGTCTCGTATCGTACAAGTGGCACAGTGACCTTACTTTCTCCTGTTTTATACGAGGAAGACGCGTATCAACCAATTTGTAGTCGAATTGAATACCGTGCGCAAAAAACAGTTTACTGACCAACGTCCACGCGTAACTATCGTTGGATTTCTCTAGAACGGGGTTTACAATGCAAACGTATGAGAAACATGTAGAAACCGGTCGGCTTGAATAAAAACATTGGCCTGAACACACCAAACGTTAGTTCATGAATGAAAGATCGAGTCGGGCAGAAATTTCTACATACATTTATGTAACTTGTCTTATTCGAACTATCAAAACAAATCGTAGCTTTGGAAAAAAACAAAAAACTATAAACTTTACAACTTTTTACTTATCTGATAATTTCTTTTATTTTAGCATTTAAAAAAAAAAAAAGATTGAATAAACGGAGATACGAAATGTAACTTAAAACTTAACCCTTATCGAACGCTAGTTTTTTATACACGATTCTCACTAGGTTGTAGTTGTTTTCAGTAAATATGCGAAAAGTTTTCAGTATCGTAAGAACAACATTTTTGCTACAAATTATTTATTTTTCGAAGGAGTATTACAGATGTACGAGTTTCAAATAATTATTTATAAGTTTTCAATGCATGATATTTTTTTATCCAATCTCCAACACGAAGGAATGGTTTTCCGTTGCACGTTTACAGACAGCAAGTTTCGGCATGATCCGTCTTGTCACCTCACACGCGCCATACGACCGCAGCGACAAAATACTGTTGTCACGTCAGAGGTGACTTGCGTCCGATAACTCTTTGTGGCACGCTGAGATTAAAAGTGCCCCACCTTTTTGATGCACCGTGATGCATGGTGGGACATTTCTAGTCCCACCTCGACTTAGGGAAGAGGATATGCTTTAATAAGTATCATTCATGAACCTATGTGGCACGATGAGTCCAGATTTGAGTCCAATTCTATAACAACAAATTCAATAAACTTATTATTACTTCTTTATGTTTTTATATTATGTGATTCGTTTATTAGTAAAAATATACCAATTTTATTTCATTTAAAACGCAATAAAATATCTATGCAACATAGGTCTATTTTATTATTTAAAGTTCTGTGCCGCAAAAAGTTAATAAGTGCCATTCATGAACGTGGATTCGAGTGGACGTCGCGAGTGAATTCGTACCGTACCGTGCGTGCCAAAGTCTGTCGTAGTCAAAGGGTTAAGTGCGTGAATGTTCTGGGCGCGGAGCATTATTGTATTGTTATTGCGAGAGAAGAGAGTGACGAGACAGAACAGTGTACAAATAGTAATATTAACTTTATAATTTTTAATAAACCAAGTAGCCCTACGTGCCAGTGTTTGATCACTCTAACAACCTTTCCGAATATTGTTAGTGTCGATCTCTTTCCCTACATACCTACCTTTCTCTCTTCCGCTTACATATTTTTACATCATGCGATTTCTTTATTAGTAAAAATATACCAATTTTGTTTCATCTAAAACGCAATCGAATTTCTATGCAACACGGGTCTATTTTATTATCTGAAATCCTGTGCCGCAAAGGGTTAAGGAACCTTTGAAAAAAATTGCGTCGCCAGCACCAGTCGCGTGTAAAGGATTAATAATTAACTGATAGTATTGAATTATCCTCAGTGTCGCCAAAGAACGTCCCAGGACACAGCAACATAATTGCATAATTTATTTCATAAATTATAATCCATTTCTCTCGCACCTAATTCCATCGATATCACCGTGTCAAGAAACTTTCTCGCTATCACGGCAAATTTATATCCCCCGCACACACCCCTCACTCCTACACGCGCACGCATCCCACAATCCCGATGGTCTCAAAAACTTTATCGCTCGTTCGGGACGCACGCAATCTTTTTTTCCTCCGGATACCCACTCCGAGAGGAATTCTTGAATCCGCATGCAACGGTCATCGATCAATCGGCGCACCTAATTAATTTATTTATCGCAACCATTCCACGCGTTCGTTAAGAGGAAATCAGTTGAAGTCGAAAACGCGACTGGCTCGCGTGTACCCGCTATTAAACACGCCAGTCTTTCTCGAAAAACGTCGAACTAATGTCTCAATAAAATTATCCGGTGCACGCTTAAGCAAAGATCTCACCCTCTCTCTCTCTCTCTTTCTCTCTTATGGGTCCACTCTACCTTCCAAGCTGTCTCGTATTTAATTGCCGGTTTACGGCCACTCCGGCGATGCGAGTTAAAGCAGCCGACGTGGCCGTATCGCGAAGGGGAAAAGTGATTCGCCCACGTTTCGCGCGTAATCGGTAACGTGAGTGTTTTCGAGCGGCCCGATCCCACGAGGAGACGAGGAGGAACGGATATCGCCGGGGATCCAAGGCGAGAGATGATCGATGAACGAGCCAACTGGGAAGTCCAGTTAGAGTTCATGAGAATACCTCTAATAGAGTAGAAAGATACGCAGAAATTACGACCTTGAGCGTTATACGCGCGTCTCGTATTGCCGAGAAACTTAATTCGCGGCCGATGAATCGACCTGTTGGGGGTACAGGGGGATGATCGCGGATCCTCCTTCAGACTATAAATCGCCCGATCGCGTAATATGAGCACGAGTATTCGGTTTCGCGCATAATTCTAACTAGCGGCACTAAATTGTCGCTGTAAGCGATATCGTGTCCGGCGTAAACTACTTCATTCACGAAAGCAACACTTCATCCCGCGATCGAACACCAGGCTCCTTGATTAGGTGGAAGAGGGATGGGGATTGGGTGGGTGGGTCATTGAGCGTTGGCAAATATTTGTTGAGGTAATGGTCGGGGATAAGGTGTTGGTAAATTATTGATGGTACTAGTATCTAATGCCGTGGTTCCCAACGTGGTGCACACGTCCCGCAGGGGGGCAATTTGATTTTTCCGAGAGGCAATCGGAGAATGAGTTATTAACCCTTTGACTGCGGCACACTCTCGCAGGGAAATTGTCAATATGTACGGCGCGGTATTTGTAGGTCAGTCTTTGCGACTGATTATCACAAAATCGAAGAAAGTGAAATGGAAGGTATATGAAATTAATAGATATTTTTAACGAAAAATCGCAAAAAAATTCCTAAAATGTAGCGGTGAAAATTTGTAACCCTTTTATAAGAAATTATGAATTGGTCATTTTGAATACTTTGGTAGTTCTGGTGTTGATATAATCGGTGTTTGTTACAATATTTTCGGTCCTTTATTCTTAGGTGAAAGATTCAAAAATATATGTTGCATTATGATTCTAAATTGTAGTGTTAAAATTAGTGAACCATTAAAGTTTGGTAGTTCTAGTGTTAATACAATCGGTCTTTATTACAATATTTTCGATCCTTTCCTTTTAGACTAAAGATCCAAAAATGTAATATGTTGCATTATGATTCAAAATTCTAGTGTTAAAACTAGTGAACCATTAAAGTTTGGTAGTTCTAGTGTTAATACAATCGGTCTTTATTACAATATTTTCGATCCTTTCCTTTTAGGCTAAAGATCCAAAAATGTAATATGTTGCATTATGATTCCAAATTCTAGTGTTAAATCTAGTGAACCATTAAAGTTTGGCAGTACTAGTGTTAATACAATCGGTCTTTATTACAATATTTTCGATCCTTTCCTTTTAGGCTAAAGATCCAAAAATATAATATGTTGCATTATGATTCCAAATTCTAATGTTAAAACTAGTGAACCATTAAAATTTAGTAGTTCTAGTGTTAACACAATCACGATATGCGGTTCATCGGATACGGATCAAAATAAGAATTTGGTCAAAAGAAATATTTTTAAGTTTAAACAAAATTTTTATTATCAATGTTCAAATTAAATGAGTATTAACCTTTTGACTACGACGTGAATATATGTATGCGACGTGATATTTATAAGTTAGTCGTTTGTGACAATATAACGTAAGTAAATATAAACAGCCAATTGCATAGCAGTAGCATTATCTAGTTAGATCACTACAGTAACGCAGTTTATGTTATAGTTAGAAAAAATTTAAAAAGCATATATATACGCCTTTCGTATACAGGGTGTCCCATAACTCATGTCCCATAATTCACTTCTTCATTAAAGTTAACAGTGATTTTTATAACATACATTTTCTAGACAACATTTAACTTCTTGCTATAATAAATTTCTAGCACTATTAAGATTTATGTTATTTTTTAATAATATTAAAACTAATTTAAATTATATTATTTTTTATTTTTTAATAACCATAATTGAACATTTTTTATTCGATACTTTCATTCATGAAATAAATCGAATTTCATGAAGATTTTTTTCATTGATCTGGTAAATATAACCAATAAAATCTTTTTTACGATTTTTCTTTTCTGAAAGTTCTTCTTTCTGTCGTTAAAGTACGTTAAAGTACAGTTTTGTTTAAAAATATTTGAAATGGTCGTTTAATTGAATTCCACCTAACACGAATATGTAAAAAAGAAAAATAACTCTGAACTGTTTATAAAACACTAATAGAATCAAGGCTACTTATTGTTTAACGGAACTTGAAGATCTCGGTGCAACATAATAATGCCACTTATTACTTTAATATTTGTTTTTCTACCGCATGAAAAAGAAATAATCAAGGAACGAACCGAGAAATCTCTAAAAAGAAAGATACGAGATGTTTAATCCCCATAAAGTGTTTCGATTCGTTTCGTGTTTTTTATTGCATATAACGGCAGAATTACGAGTAGCACTAACGTGAGCCGAGAAGCAATAATGATGACGATTATAACTGATTTTAATCGCGAGTACTCGTAAAAACCGTTTCAACTATCCTTCCGTGTCCTGGAGGCATTTCAACTGTGATGGGAATTATGTAGAGATTCTTCCATTTTAGAGATCGCGTACTCTGCTACAGAATTTACAAGTTTTGCTATCTAAATTCCTTGGATGCGATGTACGGAGTATAAAACAAGTAACTGATAAGATTTTTAAACATAAATATACGCGTTTGAATCAGTGAAAAGTTAGAAACACTTGCTGTACAATTATTATTAACCACGAAAATTAACGTTAATTTTTGTTTTTTAATTTCTATATTTTATTTAACCCTCTATAGCCCGAATTTTGTCTGCTTATTGGAGAAAACATTACGATTGATTGCAGTTTTTCAGTTTGATTTGAAAATGTTTTAACTAATAATTACTGTAGATGGATCGTGGTGTCGCTACAGTAATACAGTAATCAAATTTAATAGCGCAGTGATAACTAAAGAAAATTAATTTTTTAAAATATAGATACATCAGTTTGTAAGTTTTAAGTCACACGGTCCCATAGAGGGTTAAAGCAGGCTATATGTAATTTAGAATATATATAAATCATACTTCACGATATATTAAAGTGTTTGTTTCTTTTTTTAATCAAAGAATACTAATATTGCAAATGGACGGTCTTACACGCATGAAAATTCGGGTTAGAGCGTCCACCTATTACAAATACCAAAAAATGTAGCTTATATAAATTATAATACAAGAGAAAATTAGTTTATATGTTGCTTTTTTTTTAATTTTCCACGTAACTCACAAATGTTCTCATACTTAGAGCATACATTGTGAAACTAATGTTCGCAGCTTACATATTTAACCCAATCCTAAACTAATAATTACTGTAGATGGATCGTGGTGTCGCTACGGTAATACAGTAATCAAATTTAATAGTGCAGTGATAACTAAAGAAAATTAATTTTTTAAAACATAGATACATCAGTTTGTAACTTTTAAGTCACACGGTCCCATAGAGGGTTAATATGCACGTGAATCCCAGTGGTACCGTGTTGGAATACACGATTATAGATTATTTCTTATATATTGCTTATTAAATATTAGTATAGTTGCATTTTTAACCGGTTAAAAAAGTAAAATTAACTTTGTCTCCTATTCAAGTTACGAAGAATGTTAAAGTACACCTGGATCTCTTTTTACGCGATGGATGCATACACGTAGAAGAAAAGACCGTGTAAAACAAGCGAACCGTGTCCAAGAAGCGTTTATAAATGAATTTGCAGCAAAGTAGAAAAGATGTTAAACTAATGTAACCTATAGAAGAAGCAATATAAGATATAATTATAGAAGTTGCACAAGTTAATGTGTTAACAAAGCTACGCTGTACAATATATAGTGTGTTCGGTAACTGGTGGTAGAAGCGAAAAGGAGGTGGTTCTAATAAGTCGAAAATATGGAATAAAAATTTTTTATTTGAGGCTTTGTTTTCGAGAAGATCGATTTTGAATTTTCACCGAGTGCACTTGATCGTGCCTCGTTATAACGGATCTCACTGTAGATCATTGTCTCAATGGGACACGTAAATTACCAAGTAATCACAAAGTTTATTACCACAGAAATTGCTGAAAATGTTGCCCATTCTGCCGAGACAGTGATCTACAGTGAGATCCGTTATAACGAGACATGATGAAGTGCACGTGTACACGGCGAAAATTCAAAATCGATTTTCTCGAAAACAGAGCCTCAAACGAGAAATTTTTATTCCATATTTTCCACTTATTTTTTCACGTAGAATCACCCTCTTTTCGCTTGTACCACCTGTTGACTCCCACAGTTTGCGTGGAGTCGAATATTTAGCATAAAGGTGCCACCACGTTTTATAACAATAAGTATAGGTGATATGTTAAGTTCAGTTCGTACAAGTTCAGTTCAATAGTTCACAGTGCTGAGGTGTACAGTGTTCAATAATCAGTTCTTAGTTCTTAGTTCTTAGTTCTTAGTTCTTAGTTCTTAGTTCTTAGTTCTTAGTTCTTAGTTCTTAGTTCTTAGTTCTTAGTTCTTAGTTCTTAGTTCTTAGTTCTTAGTTCTTAGTTCTTAGTTCTTAGTTCTTAGTTCTTAGTTCTTAGTTCTTAGTTCTTAGTTCTTAGTTCTTAGTTCTTAGTTCTTAGTTCTTAGTTCTTAGTTCTTAGTTCTTAGTTCTTAGTTCTTAGTTCTTAGTTCTTAGTTCTTAGTTCTTAGTTCTTAGTTCTTAGTTCTTAGTTCTTAGTTCTTAGTTCTTAGTTCGTTAATTCCTAATTCTAATTCCCTTAATAGCAACAGTGACAGTTCTTAAGTACTAAACACCCTCGTTAGGCGTGTCTTCGCCAAGAGGATGGGAGACATGCTACGTCCAATCGGTTAAAAATTCTGGTGTCAAGAGAGGTGGTCAAAGTCACGCTCTCAGAGTTCGTGCGTCAGTTCTAAGTCAGGTAGGTTCAGATGTAACGATGTCAGAAGGTAGCAACTGAAGTACACGTGCGTCAGTTCTTGGTAAAGATTAGGATACGGCACTTTGCTATTGAGCAGAAAGCGACGAACACCGAAATATTGGCCAGTTTCTAGGTCGTAAACTAATAACATGCCAGATGTGAAAATGATCATTCTCAAAAATAGCTAGGGTTCGTTCGTATCAGAAAATAATTTGTTAACTGTCCTTAACACCACCAGTTATCGAACACCCTGTATATTGAAGAAAAAATGAATTTCAAATATTCCTATCGAATAGATATGATTTTCATGACATTGTTTGCGAATTAATGCACGTTTTTGCAACCGTAGTAAAAAACCGTGTAAAAGATAATAAAAAAAGTAGCGCGTAAAAAGAAACCCAATTGTATATCTGAATGCGAGCACACAATATAAATATATTAATTGCAAAATTTATTTTAAAATAATAAAATAATATATTTATTTTAAAAGACGATTTCGCAATTTAAATACTTCCAAGTCTCTAATAGAATTATATAAACTTTAATGTGTCTTTAATAAAGGAAACACAGCTCGGTCGAAACGTTTTCCACAAATTTATAGTCGAACCAATTAAGATAATGAGATGAACGGTACAGGTACAAGCGTGATAATTTATTTAAACAAAAGCAAAAGAAGTTTGTCATATCATGACAACGTATCCCGTGTCCTCGATGAAGTTTATATCATCACCATGAAAATGTCTGTGGTTTCGCGTTCATACTTAACCGTTGTTTCCGTCAAATATATCATCGAATAATAGCACTAAATACTAAGATCAAATATCGTGGTTATACTGATGTCCAATAGCAATAACCAGTTTCCGGTTTAAACTACCCTCGTGCATTCGTCCTTCGTGTAACGTGCACTATCATTTACACCGTTTATCTCACCATCGGATCTAAAAATAAAAGTGGCAAACGATCAGCTCAATATAAGATGCTGCAATATTGTCACTTTGAACGCAAGTTTCGTTTCTTTGTAACTTTAACAACCTTTGTCTAAATGTAGTCCGAAGACGGTACTTGACCTCGTACGTATAATTTTCAGTTATTCAGTACTGTTTTTATTTATACAAATATGGTATTACGTAATGCGTGTATACTGGTTACCAAAGATCTGAAATCATTGTGCAGTTGAGAACCTGCTAGAATCATTGAAAAGGGAAAATTAATAAGTTTAAACTGCAGGAATTTTTTTAACGCTAAAATTTATCCAAACGAGGTAAATTTTTAGTAAGGAGAATTAATTATTTTATTAAATTAACGGAATAAAAATAAATAGGGTAAGTTGAAAAGTGATGACTAAATTTTTTTTTTTTTTTAGTTTCAATTAATATCTAAATTAAAAAAATATATGCGCTAAAGTAGTGTATGTGGATTTATAATATTAATATTAACAATAATAGAGATGGAGTCGTCTGACCTAGAATTACTCAACGAAAGTAAATGGCAATAATGGTAAATTTAAAGAAAAGCAGTTTTTACGAAAACTGTTTATTATTTTTCAAAAGTGTTAAATAGACTGCAAATTTTTATATAAATTCAAACTTTTATCGGTATAATTTAAAAAATAAATGCTAGGTAGGCAATCATTTTATTCATTAACTCTTTGTACTCCACTGGTACTGGTATGAAATTTTTCGAACCAGCATTGAATTGTTCGTTTACAAAATATATTACCGCTTATAAGTATCCGGACACTGATAAATTTATCAACTTGATCAATTTCTAGTGATAATACATAAATGTTACTGAAACATATAAATTAATGACAATTCAACGATTGAAAGTAATATTTATTATTTTCTTAAGGAATCGACATATAGTAGATTGAAATTTTCTGTTAATAAAAATTTACCAATAGTATATTAAAGTGAAATACGCGATTTGTAAAAGGACACTAACCATGATGGAAGAACGTCATTATTTAATCCATAAGTTAATAATTAAATAACCCAAATATAAAGAACTTTTCAAATACCAATACAGTTCCATAAGATTTGACACCTATAAATTTTAATATCATTTTTATCGCATATTAGCTCAGTAATTCATTCACAATATTCAATTTCATCCTATCATAATATTCTGCTACACATAGCTGCAACAATAACGATTAAATAACATTATATTTAACAAAATAAAATTAAAAAATTAAAAATTATATTCGATAAAATCATAAATTACATTCTGTCAAAAATAAGCAAGTGTCTCGATACTTTTCAGTGGTAGTGTATATTACATATTGAGGTCTCATATCCCATAGCAAATCATTTAAATAGTTTATGTCCGAAACAAGAGACATAAATAAATGATTCCAGAATGTACAACATTTAATGCTAAAGTCTATCAAAACGAGGTAAATTGTTAGTAAGGAGAATTAACTTTCAATCGATAGAAAAATTAACAGAATAAAAGAAAAATAGGGTAAGTTGGGAAAAGGTGAACAAAATTTTTTTTTTTTTTATTAGTAAATTTAATTAATATCTGTAGGATGCGAGAAAAGAGTGTTTTGGTATCAACGAAGAGCCAGGAAGGAATGTTTGGGCCGAGTGACAGTATCGGAAAAGATTAAGGTGTGAACGAAGAGTGTTTGGGCCAAGTAAGGTGTGAATGAAGAGTGTTTGGTCCAAGTGACAATTTTTTATCCGAGTGAGAATGCGACGGATATATACCAGCAATTTATAATAATAGTAGTGATTAAAGGGTTTTAACGAGTTTATAATTCTAAAATAATTTTGTTAGCTTAATTTTAATAATTCACAGGCAAATACCCAATTTCGTTATATCGTATTAAAAAATATTATATGAACATTGTAATATGATATTTAAAAAGATAAACTATGATTATAAATTTTTATATTTTAGAAAGTAAAATATTACTAAATATAATAAATATCGTTGTAAAATTTAGAGGACAAGAAACGACTTCTAATTACTTCGTAGCATTCCGTACCTCAGTGTCAACTACTCAGTAATGCGCTCCGTTCACAGCGATCGCATTATGTCACAAGCGCTCCGTAGCGAAAGGGTTAAAAAAAAGGGTTGGTTTGACTGCAGTGTTTCAACGGGAGAGCATCGAATTTACCTCTAATAAAACTTGTTATTGTAGTGGACTAAGGTTCTCAGGATTACTAAATAAATTGGTATAAACTGGATTAAACAAACAAGATATATGTATATTTGGAAAGGAAAGAAATACTAAGATGTAGACTAATCTTAAGGGCTAATAGGTCGTGCACGTTCGACGGTTCCTAAGCGACTCTGCCTCGTGGCCCGACTTTCCAACGGAAGGTGTTTCTAATAGCGCGCGCGGTCCTCCTATATTGATACACTATATTATATAACCACCAAAAACTGCACCGCTTATTAACACATCTTGCGCGGGCACTTTGCCGCCAAAGTCAAACGAATTCATAGGAATTCATTCTTGCAACGCACCTTTTGTATTTTTGCAACGCATGTCTATCTGATCTTATCGTAAAAACATCACAAAAACCCATCGATAACAATAATCCATCATTAATCCGTGAAAAACGACTTTAGTCGCTTCCCGCTCGAGATGCGAAATCCGCGCAAAACGACTTTAGTCGCTTCCCGCGCAAGATGCGTTAATATCTCCACATATCTAAACTGAAAAAATACATAAAAGTGACCTTGAACGAGCAATTAATTTAAAGCATACCGCCCGGTCGCAACATCAATATCGAGTAAGGGAACGAAGAGGACTCCCGGACTTCTACATCGACCAGTTCCCTCGACTAATACCCTCGGCACCTATGGAGACAATTACCGTGCACCATATACGTTCATCCGCGAAGTTCATCTCGCATAGATACCAGGAGCAAGAGAAAGAAAGATTAAGTCTCGAGGGCTCGGAGTTCCGTCCGTAGAATCTCTGGCAGCGGCGCAAGTATCCGGCAACACAAACGGGACTACCATAGCCGGCTACAAACGCGTACACAACAGATACAACAGGCCACGTACAACGTTTCCTGTTAGCTGTTATTCTTGCGCACGCAACGCGTAGCTCCTTCTACACGTCGCGTTCTATCTCTGGACCGGACAATTTGCTTGCAACCTCGAGATTTATGCGGTCCCGGTGAACACCGCTGGTACTGTTACTTTCTTCTTTGCGGAATCGCGGACAGAAAGGAAAACTCTGCGTGTCTGTCTTCAAAGCTTTCTCACTCTCTGTCTTCCTCTTTTCGCAGCTTCTTCGTATTTTTACTTATTGCGACAATTAATTCGAATTCGCGGTTGTGTTTGAAACTGGAGTTCGTAATATGTATTCGATTTGGGATAAAATTCGTTAACCCTCTGTGGGACCGTGGGACTTGAAAGTTACAAACTGATGTATCTATATTTTAAAAAACTAGTTTTGTTTAGTTATCACTGCGCTATTAAGTTTGATTACTGTATTACTGTAGCGACACCACGATCCATCTACAGTAGTTATTGGTTTAAACATTTTCAAATCGAAGTGAAAAACTGTAATTAATCGCAATTTTTTCTCCAATAAACAGAGAAAATTTGGGCTAAAGATGGTTAAGATATACAGTGCCGTCAAAAAGTTTGGAAACAAAGAGATCTACATAAGTAATTCAACTGCATTGTATTATATAATATATATACTTCATTTATATAGTAATATAAAAGAGAACAGTATTAGAATTAAGTAAACGAATACAATGTAGAATCACTTATCTCGACTACGCTGCGTCAACGATTTCTGCGATCTCCTCGTAACGCGTTGAGATATTTTAAAAAACTAATTTTGTTTAGTTATCACTGCGCTATTAAATTTGATTACTGTATTATTGTAGCGACACTACGATCCATCTACACTAATTATTAGTTAACCCTCTATGGGACTTAAAATGACTTAAAAATTACAAACTGATGTATCTATATTTGAAAAAATTAATTTTCTTTAGTTATCACTGCACTATTAAATTTGATTACTGTATTACTGTAGCAGCACCACGATCCATCTACAGTAATTATTAGTTAAAATATTTTCAAATCAAAGTGAAAAACTGTATTCAATCGTAATTTTTT
This sequence comes from Ctenoplectra terminalis, assembly GCA_019453375.1. NCBI lineage: Eukaryota > Metazoa > Arthropoda > Insecta > Hymenoptera > Apidae > Ctenoplectra > Ctenoplectra terminalis. The sequence continues at coordinate 4,955 of SMSQ01019394.1, read as the reverse complement.
CCCCAATAAGCAGACAAAATTCGGCCCATAGCGGGTTAACAGATGAGAAAAGATCATGATAAATAATAGTCGATGTATCTCTATGGGACTGTGTGACTTAAATGTTACAAACTGATGTATCTATATTTTAAGAAATTAATTTCCTTTAGTTATCACTGCACTATTAAATTTGATTACTGTATTACTGTAGCAGCACCACGATCCATCTACGGTAATTATCAGTTTAAACATTTTCAAATCGAAGTGAAAAATTGTGATCAATCGTAATTTTTTCTCCAATAAGCAGACAAAATTCGGGCTATAGAGGGTTAACACGTTGAGCCAAGCGTCGGTCCCTGGGGGCCGTGGACTTTTCGTTTGGACAGTGTTGTATTTCAATGTATAATAATAATGAGTTTTTGTCTTTACAAAATGGAATCTTTATGTTAAGGACGGTTAATTACTTAATTTATGATACGGACTGTGGCGGCCCTCCTACACTCCGCCACCAGAGGGACCTACAACACCGACTTTCCCGCAAGTCCTTAAAAACAATACGATTAGTACTTATTCCGATCCCTCTCCTAACTTCAACATCCCCGCGTCTAAGGCACGGGGCTGCTAGGATGCCTTACTGACAAGTCCACTAGTAGGCCCCGAACGAAACGCTCTTCCTATTCTTTTCCCACCTTCTTTCACCCGCCACACGGACGAAACCTCGCTATTTTTTAGAAATATGTATTTATTCATATTTTTCCCACATTTTTTATTTGTTAATTCCCACAGCTGACATGTCATTAGTCTACGACCTGGAAACCGGCGAATATTTCGATGTTCGTCGTTTTCAATTAACACGTTGAGCGCCACGTCAGCCATCGGTGGCTGACATTAGACTTTCCGTTTAGGCCGCGTCAGCCATCGGTGGCTGACACTAGATTTTCTGTTTAGGTCGCGTCAACCATCGGTGGCTGACAGCGTGTAACATGAGAACTATAAAATTTTACACTATTTTGCGGAATTACACAAAATTTATTTAAAATTTACTTAATTTGGTATTATTACAGTATTAATGGGATCGGAAACACCGGCCTTTCAATACCAGTGCGTATAAGCGGCGCTCGTGGCCTGAACGGGATTGTCTTAGAAATACGCGTGGCGCTCAACGTGTTAAATAATTTAATACATAAAAGCACAAAGAATTGTTATAACGAGACAATATAACATATGTAAGCGGATGAGAGAGAGAGGTAGGGAAGTAGGGAACGGAAAGAGATTGACACTAGACACTACTACATTCGAAAGGGTTGTCAGAATGACTAAACTTTGATGAAAAATTACTAAAGATAATATTACTATTAACCGTTTGAGTCCCAAGTAGCGCGATCGCGGTGTTTAGATTTAATGTCGAAAAATCCGAGTACATTTCGAGCGCTGTGGACAACTGACGGTGCAGTCACAGACTGTCGAAGTAGCGCGCTCAGATTTACTGATGCACGTACATCGCACAGCTCCTTTTTTTAATGTAAATAATACAGATAAAACATTTTGTATTTCATTGTTATCTTCTCAATAATTTTTATCGAACGAAACTTGAAACATTTATAAACTTACAGTACGCGTATATAATAATACAGATGTATTTCATAAAATAACGAATTACAAATTAAAAATATTTTTTGTGTTACGAACAATTTAAATGGAGAGTAACACTTATAATTTTTTTCTTCGCAATGGATTAAGACAAGCGCTATCGCGCCGCCTGGGTCTTTTCGTACTCGTTTAGAGAAAGCGCGGTTGCGCTGTTCGGGATTTTTCGACAGTGCTTTTTCAATACCCCTTGGGACTCAAATGGTTAATACACTTCTCTGCCTCGCCACTCTTTTCCCTCGCAACAATCATACAATAATGCCTCGCGGCCCGAACATTCACGCACTTAAGTACATCTACCCTCAGTCGCTCTCTTTTTCTTACACGCATCCCTTTCCACTCGCACCCAAAATCGTAGTATCCATTCCTTCCAATCGCGCAGTCACGTACACTTCATTCTTACGGCCCAGTTTCTCGGTCCCAAACATATCCATTTTCATAAATGTCTGTCATAAACTAGCCAAACGAATGCTCACGTATTGTTCCTACGGACGGAACAGTGATTCGGTAGACATTCTAAATAGCGATAGTGACAATAGTAACTTGGAACGCTCAGCCAAACCGTGAAACGACTCATCGTATATGACACGCGCTAGTAGAACTTAAATCGTAAGACGAGTGGTTAAAAAACTTAAAACGGCTTCCTCAAAACCAGCTTTGCGAATACGCGTGCCACAAACGTGCCAACAGTCCACGCGTCGGATGTCTTTTGTGCAAACTGCTTACCGCCTTTACGAACGTTTTTTTTTTCAAACGCAGTCCGAACAGGATACGTAATCGCAATAAATTATATTGTTGCTGAATATAATTGGCGTTCGTGTCTCACCAAGGCCGCAATAACGAAATGATAGGTATTACAAGGCGCCGCGTCCGACCTACGGACTCGCCGGACAACAATCTATTTGCTACTAACGGTAAAACCGATCCGCAACATTTTAACGATGCTATTTATCGACGGAAGCGGAGGCCTTGTTCCCATTTCAGTCCCTCCTGCGCCTATTAATCAAAATCTGGATCCACGGTTCACAGCGAAGAAGAATGTTACCAACCCCTCGGATATTGCCTCGTAAGATTAACGAATCGCTTCCTCGTCGCTTATCGCGAGCGAACGCGGACCGCAAACGATCACAATCCCTTCAGATTCGCGGATATTTATTATGCATTAGAGATCGGTCGCGTACCAACCCATTATCTCATCAGAACCGATGCTCGAGCGTAATGCTATCCGTGCGTAGGAACGCGGTTTAAAACGCTTTGCAGGATCACTCTGGCCGATGAATATACGATCGATTCCGCGGCGGTGGAGAAGCCTAAGGATCCACAAAGTTACGATCACTAGACGACCTATTATAATAATTTACGTTCATCATCGTAACGATAAGATCCGTGCGCGATAGCAGGTGGCAGAAGGGGGTGGGAGGAAGTGGAAGGGTGGCTGTTATCAGGTACCAGATTACGATTAGAGGATTATACGGTGGAATTAGTATGGAAAAAATTGTGGCTATCCTAGATCTACGGGCACGAAATACGGTTCCGAGCGAACGGTAAATCGAGTGTTTCGAACTGGTTCCTGGTGGAGATCCGAGCTACGCTGCAGAATACGCGGCCAGTTTTCCTGGGTGTGGGGTACATATTACGCTAATAGCGATAATACGCCCGTTTATCCGGCACAGGATGCTAGGAAAGTCGAACAGCCCCCATTGGACGACATTCGATGCGGCGCGAGCCACCAGACTGCGGGCTGATTCAATTCTATGGCTTTGTGCGAGGTAATTATGGGAGAGATGCAATATATTGTGAAAGCACACTGGTATTAGGATAACGGACTGCTCCGAGTTTATGACGCGGACGAGCCAGTTGTTATTTTCGAGGATTTGTGAATTCCATTTTCAGCGCGCTATTAAGTTAACACTTTAATGACCGCTGTCACACGAGCGTGACTTTGCACCGATATTTCTATAAGGAGCAGAGAAATGGTTTCTTGCTGTCGTTTCGATGTTTGTTTCGATGTTTGTATACCGGTACATGACGGTATATACACTGGTACTATTTTTTAAAGATATAATGAACATAGTGTAACAGTGATCTCGATGCGTTTTTTTTTATTAATAATGTGGGAATGAAATGATGAGCAGGGAATGAATGATTAGTCTAAAGCGATAGATGTGTGAACGAAGAGTATTTGGGACCTAGCTATTAAGGTGTGAAAGAAGAGTGTTTGGAACAGCGCGATGGATGTGAGAATGAAGAGTACTTGGGATCGAGCAATAGAAGTGCGACAGAAGAGTATTTGGACCGAGTGAACGAGATCATCGTGTGACCGAAGATTTTTAAGAAAATGCCTGGACAGAGTGAGAAAAATTAAGGGATGATAAGAGAGAGATTATTGAAATATATAGTTAGTGAAAATGAACTTGCGGGGGAGTTTAAGAATGACAGTCGAGAATAGAGTGTCAGAGAGTGAGCTTGGAAGAGAATATAGAGAGAGTGCGTGAGATACAGAATTGAAGAGTATAATATAAGCATTAACCCTTTGACTGCGGAGCACTCTAGATTTAAACGCTCTGCGTTGACGGAATGCTTTTTCGCGAATCGCGTATTCTATCGGTGTCCCATTGATTCTTCAACAGGAAAACTAAATTTCTATTGTAATTTTACAGTTGTACTGTATTAAATAATATGAGAGAACTATTCTTGAGCATATATTATTTATTTAATGTACGCTCAAGAATATTACACGACGATCTGAACACTTTGATGGTCAAACGCATATATACGTCCATAGTCTATAATGATAGCTTCCACCGGACGCATATATGCGTCCATAGCAGTCAAAGGGTTAAAGGCTTTGTTACATTTATTTTATAATTGAGTACACTTTACTTGTACCATTCCAACATTCCTATAATAATTACAGTAAAACTACGTTTATCCGAATCTTACTTAGCCGAATTCCCGATTTATTTGGCCCACAAAATATAATATATATTTGGCACTCTGTAGAAGTAAAATTTTTATATTCGCAGGCAAGAATTATCTTTTTTCTAACAAACGAATGTTTTACAAATTAATTAAAATACTTCCTGCTATAATATTCTGCTACACATAGCTGTAACAATAACAATTAACACGTTAAACGCCACGCCGATTTTTGTCGACCTTCCTTTAGACTATGTACTGTGATACTAATTAAAAATCATTTGGTCGCAAAATAGTTAAGAATTTAAGAACAAAGTCGTATCTTTGTTTAATGTGATTTAATAGAACAAATTAGTAAATTACAAGGTTTCATTTCTTAACAGTAGGTTTACGGGCATCGATTGAACCAT